>JAHHUM010002806.1:0-17315 GCA_036173005.1 Crenichthys baileyi | reverse complement strand
CATACAACCCAGCTTAAATACCAGCAGCATAATGGCTTTCTGCCAAAAAAAAAACAGCAATGTGGAAACCTACAGCCAGGATCCTGCAAGGGTTTCTTTGGGAGGGGTTAATACGATGTTAATGCTTAATGACACATGAAGGGTTCTATGAGCAACAACATTGGGAAGTTTGACCTTACTGAGAAGCTGACTGAGCAACCAACACCTGGCCATTGTCATGGGAGATGAAATAATGGTTGTGCACAAGTCTAGCAAATAGTAATAGTCCCTGTGGTATTTTTATGTTTAGAGATTCATTATTATTTAATCGATCATTTTATCGAAGCATTCTAATGCAAACAAACATCCTAAACCCTCTGGGATGAGGAAGAGGTGCAGGTTTCAGTGCCCCGTGTCCCTTACTATACCTCTTTGACCTGGGGGCTGAAACTTCTGTGCTTCACTGGCAATCTACCTCTCTGTCAGGCATATGGCTGCTCTGAGGGGGATGCCAGGTGTCTGTCTCCCTGGAGCTGCTGAAGCCTTCAGAAGCTGTGTCTACCTGTTCTTTGCTGCTCTTGGGTGCTGAATGTTGTAAGCTTTCTACCCTTCTCACTATGCACCGCCAGGTAAACACAAACACATTTAATTCTACATGCACGCTCATCAACACACACTCAACACAAACACACTTATATACGAAGGTGTTGATATTTTGTTCAGGTGTATCAAAATCAAAACAGCAATAAATACTGTATAACATTACTATAACTGGAATATTGAAAATATCATTTAGCATTGGCAGGAATAATTGTTGCATTTTAAATCAAATTAAGAATTTCATAACATAAATTTGTGTCTTAAAAGTCTATGTTGTGATGAAACTGCTATATTTTTATGTAACATTATCATATCAAGACAACGTCACATTGTAACATGCTTATGTGCAACATATATACCGTATTTTCCCGACTTTAAGCCGCTACTTTTTTCCCATGCTTTGAACCATGCGGCTTATAAAGAGGTGCGGCTTTTCTGTGGATTTTTCTTCACCCGCTTTAGCAGAAAGTGAAAAAAGCGAGACAGGTGAGACACTGAGCAACACTGACATCGACACAGAAAAGGTATGTGACGAAGCTCTTCAGAGGTTGTTCAACTCCGACACTTAAGATGACTTCAGTGGTTTAAGTGCACAGGAGGACGATGAATAAACCAATCAATAACTTTTCTAATTTGTTTGATCAGCACTTTTATGCTACAGGCACCATTCGGAAACTAATCAGTTCAGTTATGTTCAGTTAAACTATGTAATCAGTTCAGTCGATATCAGCGGCTTTTAGCCCAGTGCTGCTTATATATGTACATTTCCATAAAAAAAAAAAAACTTTGTGGGTGCGGCTTATATTGAGGTGCGCTGTATATTCGGGAAAATACGGTAATATTCAACGATTTTATGATACTGTACATGGTTGGCTCTGAACATAGCAAAGTCTGAAGGGCAAAAAGCTAATATTTGGAATTGCTTACAAGGAAGGCTAAAACAATAAAGTCTAATAAAAAAAATAATAATAAAATCCATTCTTTCTATCCGCAGTCCAAGATTTAGAGTCCAGGTCAGCTTGGCCAATTTTCATTAGAAGAGAATCACTGAGAGGCTTTAAAGAAGGATCTAGAAGGGTGCTGAGGCCTTTGAGGGTTAGATCAAGCATGAAGTAATGACTGCTGATGTAGAACAGGAGTCAGGTGAGCTGTTATCTAGTGCAGGCAGGCTCATTTCACAAATACTGACATCAAGGCTAGTAAAAGTAAGACATTAAGCCCCCATACAGCTTTTGGAGGCTCGAAGAAGTCAATTTCTGCTTTTATTTCAATCACTTGATTTTTTGTTTTCAGAAAAGACAAATATAACCTCCAGCTCATCCACAGTCCTCAAGAAAATACAGGCACTGATAGGTAATTACACTCACCCACCTCCTACCACCCACACACCCAACCACTGACCAAAAAACAATCAAGGACACATGTATGCAATAAAAATGCCCATGGTTGGCACACACAGAACGAAGGACAATGTTGTTTGTTTCAGTTTACATATGGACAGTAAATCACTCAGAAACGTGAAAGCATCACTGTCTCATTCCAAACCTGTATGACTGGATTTATGAAGCTCCACTTGTCTCATTGGAGCTGGATTAGTGTTTTAGAAGGATATCCCACAAAACTGCTATTTGGCTGTGTGTGTGTGTGTGTGTGGGTGTGTGTGTGTTTGTGTGTGTATTACTCCTGAGAGATTTAAGCCTCAAAGAGCTGATTTGTATGGAGCTAAATTGGGGCCATAACGTTTGTTTTTGTTTGTTCAAACGAAAAAAATTTGAACCTGAAAAATAAAAGTTTGTTCAAAGGAAAAACATTTGAACCTGAAAAATTATTTTGAACCTGCCCAAAGAAAATGTGAAGACTGGAAAAAAAGGCGTGGGGGGGCGGGGCCTCAGATCACGGGGGTGTGGAATCATGACTGACAGCTCAACACAGCGGCTGAACAACATATTCCCAGCTGTTGCATTCAGGGACCTGGGAACTAGGATTATTTGTAATACATCATCGATATTCTATATATATGTGATTGGTTTTGAAAGATAACATGCTTCACCGATAGAAGCAGCTTACGTGAATACACGACGCGCATCTCAGAGGAGAAAATATGATCTTGACAGATTTGCACCGCATTTTAAGTCCGTGTTGGAGATTTCCCATGCTCTCAACATAAAGCAAAAGAACCGCCAGACTAAGCGATGGTATGAAACCAGATGCAAAACGAGCCGGTATTTTCCGAATATCCTTGCATAATTAAGCCTGGACTTGTTTTCACATGGACTGGACTCGGGTTTCGGTTTCTGGAGCATTTTTAATCTGTTTGGTCTTCATTTAGTGAAGTGACTCACAGCCAGGGGCAAACTGGCATACAGGCAACCAGGGAAATCCCCGGTGGACCGCTGGCTTAGTGGGACCGTGGTTCACCTTAGCCATTGAAGTGAACCACCGTTGTATATATATAAATATAAATCTCCGTTTGTGTCTGGCATCCAGCAGAGAGGTGTGCAGTGCATCTCTCGCAGTGGTGATTGCTCTAAGACTGCAAGGGCCTAAAACGTCAAAAAATAAGTGATCAAATATATACTGTTGTGTGTACATGTCATTGACTAAATATGCACTACAACACGCTCAACTTTTGTTCAGAATCAGCTTCTTATCACTGGTAACGACGCGGCTTTCCTCTCACTCATTCCCGCAGCTTCACAGTGCTTTAAACAGTGAGTTCAATAGCGAAGCAAAAATGCTGGGCTTTGTCCCGGCCATCAGATGCTCATATATATATACATACATATATATAATATATATATATATATATATATATATAGATATAGATATATATATATATATCAGTGGCGGATGCTGGTCTTTCAAGGAGGGGAAGCTCAATTTCAAGATCGCTGATTCGCTCATTTTGCTGTCAATCAGAAAGGGATTCAGCCTCAGACAGATCATCCAATCATCATGCAGAAGCTGAGCGTCCGGGCCCCATAGACCCCCAGAGACGCTGAGCGTCCAATGGCAAGTCCAGTCCATGTGTTGCGTGAGGCGGACACCTTGTCTACTTTTAAGGCTAGGCTTAAAACTTTCCTTTTTGATAAAGCTTATAGTTAGAGTGGCTTAGGTTATCCTGAGCTATCTTCCTTATTTTACCTTCGACTTCTTCTCCCCTTGTTGGATGGAGTAAGGGGGACTCAGGTTTAGCCTAAACCGGCTCAGTTACAGTTGAGGTGCAAACACACCCTCCATTTCTGCTACCTTTATGACCCCGTCTCTTTTCCAATGGTTAAGGTCAATCTGACAGAGAGAGGTATCCCAATCGTTGTGGTTTTTAGTATAACAATGGCCATCAGTAGGCTCTAGATGGACAAACTGTCTACTTTTAAGGCTAGGCTTAAAACTTTCCTTTTTGATAAAGCTTATAGTTAGAGTGGCTTAGGTTATCCTGAGCTATCTCTGTAGTTATGCTGCTATAGGCTTAGGCTGCTGGAGGACATAATGACCACTCTCACCCTCTTCGCTACATTCTCACACTACTCTTCAATTTTGTATTATTTGCTGTTATTTCAGCTTTTAACTTTGTTCTCTCTCTTTTCTCTTCCTAGAAGCTACACCTGGGCTGACTCTGTGTCTACCTGTAACACCTTTCTGGAGAGGGGAATCGTCCAAGCTTCTGCTGGCAACAACTTAATGCTCACCCTCTACCGATGATCCACATGGCCCTGTCTTTCAGTGTTTAACCCTTTCTCTCTCCTAGACATAGCTACTGACTGAGCTTTTACTGTGACTAACTCTATGTGCTCTCTTCAGACTCTAAACTTGAAAACTGGCTCAGAGTTTATCTGTTCCTTCTTTCTAGGTGAAACGACTAAAGGAGCTACATCCATTAACATTTACTTTTCCTTCCCATAGAAAGTACTCCTGGATCAGTGCTTCTTTGTTCTCTTTGTGTCTCTGCTCTGTTCTCTCTAACCCCCAGTCGGTCGTGGCAGATGGCTGCTCATACTGAGCCTGGTTCTGCTAGAGGTTTCTTCCAGTTAAAAGGGAGTTTTTCCTCTCCACTGTCGCTACAAGCATGCTCAGTATGAGGGATTGCTGCAAAGTCAACGCCAGTGACTGTCCACTGTCTCTACATGCTCATCCGGGAGGAGTGAATGCTGCAAGTCACTGACTGGATGCAATCTGCTAGGTTTCCTTAGATAGAAAAACTTTTTATCTAATTTGAATAAATAACAGAATCTGACTGCACTGTTCACTGATTAATTATTAATTGGAATGTATGTACCTGACTTTTGTGAGGTGCCTTGAGACGACATGTGTTGTGAATTGGCGCTATATAAATAAACTGAATTGAATTTAATTGAATTGTAGGAGTTCAGAAAAGTTGCGTAGATATCTTTATATTCTGTTTGGGTCATATTTTTCAGTCCATTCATCTGTTACATTTTTCCAACAGTTAGGTCACAGTATTTACTGAGGAACAACTAAATAAGGTAACAGACGTCCAGCTGATCAATTTTGCGTCTGCCATATTTATTTTTCGCTGCGATTTTGTAATCCAAGCTCAAGTATGCCTAACGCTGAAAGAGAATAAGTTTGGTTTGGTTGTTATGTGTATAACACACAATTTCAAAGTGCTTTACATGACAAAACCACCAAAGAACCAAAAAGTACACAGCAGTGGTATAATTAAGGAAAGTGAAGAAAAGGTGGAATACAGGCTGACATTAATGTTTTGATTAACATTTCAAACAGAATTAGAATCAAAAGCAACTCTAAACAAAATGGGCTTTTCTGGAAGTTTGTTCCAGATTAGTGGAGAATAGGAACTAAATGCTGCTTTTCCATGTTTGGTTTTGGTTCTGGGGATGCAGAACAGTCTTGAACCAAAAGAACTGTGTGGTCTGGAAGGCTGAAATGGCAACACATCTTTTATGTATCTTGGTGCTAAGCCATTCAGTGATTTATAAACTAACAGAAATTTTTTTTAAATCTATTCTCTGAGGTACAGGGAACCAGTGGTGCGCTCTGCTTTCTTAGTAAATGCATAGAAGTGGTTTGTGGTCTGTCTCACATAAACAAACACAACAGATTTACAAATATGGTTGCAAATACCTAAACAAAAATAAAACACAGCTATTTTTAATTAGATTCTTACACTCATTCAAACATCAGTATGATCTTCAACGGTATTTTTAAATTCGACAGACGTATCAGTTTAGTGGTAAAAAGGAGCCATTTCCATATATGGTTCTTCTGTAAACTCCCATATTCTATCAAAAGACTGAAAAAGGCTTTCATGTTTTCATTCAATCATTTCTGGATTACTTCAACTCTATGCTGGTCCTCAACGAGAACCCCCCCAGGGCTGTCGATCATTAACCACTTTTAGTTTTGAGAGTAGCAGACACGCTACAGGCACACTGCAGATGTTTCAGCTTTGCTGAAGAAAAAGTCTGCATCAGCGAAATGTATTTAAAGTTTGCTACAGGTACATTTTTCCACGAGGTTCGGGGTGACTAAATAAGTTATAAAGTGTAATTGATGCAACAGATAACTGGTTATGGTTGTATTGCTGGAAACAGTTGGGAGTCGGTTTCAGCCCAGTTTATTTATTATCTGCTCTATATGCACATTTCCACGAAGGTTGGAGCGACACTAGTTAAAAACGACAACTAAGAATTAATATGATATTAATGCTGTGTTTGTGCATGTATATGGCTAGAAACAGACAAAAGAATCAGCCTAGGTAGTTCAAAAGGGTATGTTAAATCCAATTTTGTGGAAAAAAGCACCTGTTAGAAGCAGAGGAACAGTTTTTTCCCCTCACAGTGTTTTGAAAAGTTGCTTAGTTGTTTCAGTCACATCCTTTCTGTGTTTAGAAATTGGCTGCATTTCCTGAATGTGTTTTTAGCACATAACTAATTTATCAAATGAAAAAAGGAATGCATGAATATAAGGTAACAATGAAATAATTAATTTAGCCTGCACACAAATATGTTGATTATTCCCTGGTCAGGTGCTCCTCTCCTGCCTCTGACCCTGAGCACAAAGACTTATTCATCTCCAGTCAGAGACGTGAAAACAGAGACATAAATTGTCCACTAAGATAAACAGCAACAGGTAGCATAGATGTTTCACACAAACTTCTTCATGTCTTTCCCTTTTTCATTTATCCATGTTCCCCCGATATGCAGGAGAAGGCCATGTTTTTGTCTGTGATCTGCATGTATTCATCAGGCAGCGATGTTAATGGGCTGTTAGGATACTCTCTCTCTGCTGAGACCTTAGAAGCCTTCCAGCTGGGTGTAAAATTGTAAAACCGATTTTATCTCTTTTCACTCCATCTTGCTTTCACATTATTATTTGGGCTGATAGGCGGGGGACTGCAGCACTGACACTTTCATTATTTTACTGTTGTTTTGGTCTTTCTTCCTAGCAATGCTAAGAAAAGTAGGTCAGGCAGCTTTAATATGCATGTTAACACTAAATCACTTTTCAAGCTTGCGAACATTATTCTAGATGGCAGGTAAAATTGGAAAAGTTACAACCTCAGTTTTGAAGAACAGGGAAAAAGAAGATGGAAACAACATGATGGAAAACAATATTCAACGGCATCTCAGGAGGAATTTTTACCGTTAAGTCTTTTTTCTTATTATGGAGTAATATTGTTTTTCTGGGTGTCAGCAGACTTCCTTCTGTAAAATCTTTCATAGCTACAAAACAGAGAGTAAAACAGAGTGAAGGAAAGAAAACAACCTGGGCATGGGTGAGTAAAACTGGAGACAAAAAAAAGAAGAACACATAAAGGGAACCCAGGAGAATGGGGCAGGGAAGGCACATTTCTTTGTCATGACAGAGAAAAGGAGGCATTAGAAAGAGCAGGAGGGCATTTCTTGGCTCATACTTATCCTCTCGTGTGCAAGCCATGTTAACGAGAGCACATTTAGGTCAGCGTTGGAGCATTGGTTTTGGGATTTTTTTCTCTTTTCTCTCTACTCGTTATTTGTGGGAGGATGAGCAGTGTATTGTTTGGTCACAAAATAACAGCAACTTATGAGAAAAACATATAGAAAAAGAAGAAAATGGAAAATAAAATTCAGAGTGTGATCAAGGTAAAGGAAGTTTCATGGATTTCCTAATTCTGCTTTCAGAGATCCCACATAGTGTGTAAAGGTTAAAATCACTATCATTCCTCTCGAAAAAGGCTGCATATGAACAAGACCTTTCAATCGCTACTCAATAAAACACTCAGACTAAACATATACTTTGAGAGCAACAAAATAATGAAGGACTAGTGAAATCTCTGCTGGTGTATAGAGGAGAAAATTGTATTTCTGTATGGACACATTTTTCAAAACTAAAAGAGCAACGAGTGCACCATTGGGGGCTGTCGTGAGCCCAATGACTACATCCATCCTGCTGCTTGGCTTATGTCACAGCATTAACCGATGGGTGGTGGTGAAGCTCCTGTCCGAAGACGATTGCTCAAAACGCTGGCTGAGGAGGATACAGCGTCTGTAAATGCACTGATCAAGCTCTTACTGCCCAACACCGATTTTCAGTTTTCAATGTGGTTTGACCTGACAATTCTGATTTTGACTGATTCAGACTTTTTCCCCAAGGACCATAATATGTATAAGACAGAAAATGTGCAGATTCCCAGCCTACAAATATTTACAAAGTGGAAGAGAAACCATGGAATCAAATTGAATCCAATTAAATCTGTCAAATCAATTTCTAATCAATTTACATGAAACAGTAAACATGCCCATGCAGGCCTTCTATGGGCTTCTGTGAGTTTTCCTTGGGTCTCTAGGTTTCCAACATAGGTCTTGTGTAGGGATGCCCAAACTGGGACAACTAGAACTGCTACACATTTGGGCTCCTGTTGGGAGATTCCTTTGAGTAACCTACAACTGAACTTGCCTATTTCCATCTCAAGCATGCCCTATGCTGGCCTTTTTCACCGTTGCCCTTTCAGGCTCATCTGAAGGTTTTCTGTGGGCCCTCCACAGCGGGACCAAAAACTGCCCACAATGGTGCCATGTATGACAGATCATGTGGGGAATTCAGCACTTTGCTGTGTTCCGTGCTTTTAAGCGAGGGTCTCCACCTCTAGTGTTTGAGAGCCAGTGTTCTGCAACCTTTAGATGCCTCCCTGATGCAACATAACAGCATCAAATGACTGAATTAACTCTTAAATGTATAATCAAGACCTACAGAGGCCTAGTAATGAGTCATTCATTTCTATTGAGTAATAAAATAATTGTATACCTTTCTCAATAATCAGTGGAAAAATCTTTATTGGCATTACAGCAATCAAACCCTTGTTCCAATTGCTGAGTAGCTTTTTGCATGTTTTATTGGAGGTTTTGACGACTCATCTTTGGTGAAAACCTTCACCAAGTTTTCTGGCTTGAAAGCCTTTCTGACACATTGCTCCACAGGAAACCCATAGAAGCCCATGTTGTGCCCACAGAGGCAAGCTTGCTGGATAGTTTCTCGTACTTATTATCCCTGGGTCACGAAGACTGTACCCTCAGAAGTTATTTCAGGACACTGTATCTGGGATAGTTGTCTTCACAGGTGTTTTCTCTCAACTCAGGTGTATTTCCTTGGTTAGTGTGAGGACAACATACCTAGGCCTGCTTTTACAATTCTTCTGTTACACTGAACCAGACTTCAATTGAATTAATAATTTATGTTGTTTGTTCTGAAAGGTACATTTCTAGAGTTTTCTTTATCTTCTGTGATCTGTAGTTATGAAAACTGGTAAGCTGAAAACTGTTCAACATCTTTACAAATAAAGTTTTACTGTATCATGGAATTCTGACATCAAAATAATGCAAAGGGGAAAATCAGGCTGCGGGCAGCTCTGTATTTAGTGACCACACAAAAAAATCATCTCAGATGCATTGCAGCAGAAAGCAGTGAAAGTAAGGAAGGGGTGTTTCAACCACCATGGACGAAAGACAGATCTAAGAGAATAAAAAGGACAAGTCACAAGAATAAGAAACTAAACAAAACACAAAAGGATGACAACACCTTACTAGCAAAAAATTAACTGAAAATGGCAAGACCAAAAGAACGTAGGAAAGTAGGAAAATGATAAAAGTAAAAACACAAAAGAAAACTACACAGTGTTAAAGATTAACTGCACCTTGAAATAAGACAAGTTATTAAAGTATAAAATGGCTTATTTACCCAGAAAGACACCAGGGCTGGTGGGAAATAGATGCCAGCCAACCCAGTCAGAGCTACATGAAATACACGGCACCACAGTGACAACACATTGGTGAAATGCTTACTAGTAAAAGGAGCAGGTGCTGTGTGCTAATTTAACACACGAGTGCCCTTTAAAATACAGACACGCAAACACAGACACACACACCCACACACAAGGCTTGTCTTTGTATGGAGAAACATAAACTGGTGTTTGGCTGCAGTGCTTTGACCCTGAATGTGTCAAATAGGTCTCAAACTGTTAGCACTCAAATTAAAGGATGAGTCACAAATTAGTGTATGCGTGTGTGCGGGTGTGTGTGTGTGTGTGTGCGTTTCTTTAATATAACTCACAGCACCTTCAGTGACCACATGTCAGCATTTGAGTCTTCATCCATTCTGCTGAATTCACTCTGATTTTTCTCACAGCCAAACTGCCTTTGAATTCTCTCTTTGGAGCTTCCTTCCAAGTACAAATGGCAGGACTGTTTGTTGGTGTCATGTTTAATCTGGCGCACTGCCACTAATCAGATGATTCACCGTGCTGAACTATGCTGTTTTTATATGGAGAAGTGCATATTATGGGGGAGTCATGCACATATAATTGTGTTGAAGAGAAAAACAAATGAAAACAATAACTGAAAAAAACTCACACACCTGAAATATGTGGAACCTAGACCCCATAACGTGCAACTTCGAAGTTACTAACTAAGAGCAAATATTCAAGCCTACCTGGTATTTTCTTTTACCACCTTTATACAATTGATTTTAAATATTGGGTTTGCCTTTAACATTTCATAGTAGGAGAGTTTTTATGTTTTTTTTTATCCTAACAATGACAAGTGCTAATTACTGTAAATCAACCAATTTGAGGCAAAATGTAATTTACCCTGCTTTTTGAAAAAAAATAATACTTTAATTCTTACAACTGACATTAAAGCTGTTAGAAATGTATGAATAGTTTATTACAAACATAGGGTGATACTTTAGATTGTCATTATAGCCTTCAAAAGATACATATCTATCGGGAAATATGCAGTATATAGTGGGGTAAAGCATAAAGGACCCTCAGAGATAACAGAGAACTCCAGGCCCTGACCTGAAGAGACATTTCTCAAAACTTATAAGACTGTAAAATTGTTACATTTAGTCAATCCAACTATACTACAAATGTCCTACTTTTTACTTAATTAACAAAACATGGGGTCTTTGATTTCCAGCCAGCTGTGCACTGGCTGGCGAGCCATCTCCTCAAGGCTCCCACACGGCTCCACTCCACTCTGTCTCACTCTTCTCAGCACGGATCCTGTTTCCATTGACTCACTGATGGCTGGAGCTATGGCTTGATGCCCCGCCTCCAGCAGTCAGTGTAGTGTGCTGTACTGCTATTAACGTTCCTGTGTGAAATTGTCACATTAAACGGCAAGAACTAAAATAAGGCTCAGGGGTTTTGATATGAGGGGGTGTGGCAGGAGAAATGGAAAGTAGAGACCCTGTCGTCTGGACCGGTGAAGCTCCAAACTTTGCATGAAGAAGTTACAATTTTGGGCTTTATGAGAAAGTTTTTGTCTTAGCCATGGAAACAAGGAAGACAAAGACTTTAAAGTGGAAAACCGCAGACTTGACTGTGGTGAAGTTAGTTTTAGGTTGGATATTGGATATTTGTGCTCCGCGAATTCAGCGGGGTCTTCCTCCCATTTGATCCAATGCAGGTAGTTTGATTACGGGCAGCTGCTCTTTGCCTGCTACCTCCTCCTGCACACTCTGGTTCACTTAAAGATCTAATGCCTTTAAATGCTTCCTTTTCACACTTTCACATTCAGTTGTGGTCTACAAAAAGTGGAACTGCAATGCTTTGGTCTGAATTCCTTGTTTTTGTAGGTCTACAGGCTCCTCTTTTATCCCTGTTCCGAGGTCCGTCTGAGAGCAACTGGTCTCTTTAAATGCTACTGAGGCACTTCACAGCCCCGACAAAAATGTCAAAAACAAAGCAAAAACTCTTTATTTAACAATACCGTTCAAAACATGCAGTAAAATTCTGTCCTCAAGGAGCTAAAAGCAGCACACAGCGCTGACATAAGCAGAATGCACGATGCTAATGCTATCAGAACAATGGCCTGGAGTGGGATCTGGGTGCTGTGGGGCTTTTCTTCTCCACCTCTTCCCCTCCTTGCTTATTTCCTCCTCACAGCAGGTGAGATCCACCCCTGCTCTGCTGGCTGACACCCATTGGCATGGTTTTCTCCTCATGGCCGCTCTACACACCTGCAGTTGATTATTCCCTGATGACCTGCAAGCTTTTAAAGCCGAGCTCAAACCTGTATTCAGCGCCAGTCCATTGACCTAACTTGGTGATTCTTGACTCCTGTTTACCTTTGGAAAGGAATAATTTCCTGAGTTAACTTCCTTGAGGTTTGTTTGTGACTTTGCCTGTGTTTTACCGGTGCAGGAGGTTTTGAGGGATTTTTGAGAAACCTCACTCTGGTGTTCATTCCCTCTTCAATTACCCACCTGGAAAGCCCTGCTCATTCTCAGTCTGGCAGTTCACCATACCTGGACTCACCTGCCGGGCTCCAGTTGACCTTCCTCCCCTTCCAAGCCCTGGCGTCAGCATTTAAAGTACACCATTTCCGTTACTATCAAACATACCACCAAACATATCCTTGGTTGAGTCCTGCTTACCAGTTGCCTTTTCTTCCGCAGCTAGATCCTACTGATTTCCCGAATCTAACCACCCTGACCTCTAAAAAACCTTGTTGTTTTGACTTATTGTCTCAGAGTTTTGGTTTTCTGCAATAAGGTCTGGTTTAAGCTCCGTATTATGACAAGAAGGTCATATCAACGCACAATAAATTTATTTCTAAAATAAATTAGTTGTCATTTTAGTTTTATTTGTTGCTTACCGCTTTACTGCATCCATCGTTTCCATAGAAAGAATCCTTCTTAATACTGGTGGAGGTCGCTGAAGAACTTGTCCTCGAAGTGGGGAAATAGGAATATTCCCATATTTTTCCCATGACAACTAAAATTTACCCAGGCACTATGAAGAGTTTTTGATGCTGGGGGACGATGTAATGAATTGTGTGGGTTAATACATCCAACAACCAAACCAAATCTATCCTTTTGCCACGTAGGCATACTTGAGCCTGGACTACAAAATCGCAGTAAAAAAATAAAAATTGTATGCGAACTGATTAGCCGGAAGTCCATGACCTTATTTAGCTGTTCCGCAGCAAAAACTGTGACATAACAGTTGGAAAAGTGTAAGAGATGATAAGAGAAATCTGAACGGACTGAAAAATAAGACCCAAACTGAATATAAAGATATATATGCAGCACCTGGAGAGACTAAATTCAACTTTTCTGCACCCCACTGACTCCAAGCACACAACAAAATGTATTGAAAGGCTAAAATAGTGGATTTTGCATGATATGTCCCCTTTAAGCGCAGTCAATACATTTCCGAACCAAACACGCTGTTTCACGGTGGTATTGTTTTGTGTGTTTTGGGGGAAATGTGCCCCGCCTGCATGTAATTCAGAAAGCTTATGTGTTCTTTTTCTGTTCTTCCAGCATTCAGGCATGGTTTAGGATTTGTAAATAGTAAAATTATGTTTCCATGTGACCACTTCGTCAATCGTGGTCCTTAATATTATTGTAGTCGCTACCTCCACGAAAACGTTTTTATTTCTTCTGGTCCCATGGATAATCAGTGAACAGCAGTCTGTTCACATCACATGTAGTCCCTTCTCAGCCCCGGTCAAACCTGCTCCTGAGTAGATCCCAAAAAGCAGGTATTGGGTCAGAAAAACCTGTAATGGAAACTCTTGCAAAATAGGTTGAGTGGAGAGGAGCCGGCCCAAGTAGAGCCTGTGGAAAAGATCCTACTGAAAGTTTTAATCCTGTTTCTCTATGATGGGATAGGAATTCACACTAGAGGTCCTAAACCTAATCTTCATTGTAAAGCTAATTATAAAACCAAGTACTAATCCTACAGTAATGATGAGGCCGCAGAGAAAAAAAGGTCCAGCAGCTTATTTAAGGAGAACATGACATTCCAGGTGAGAAAATACTAAAAAACTCCTGAGCTCAGATTATATAAACGAACAAAGTCGACAGAAGATTAAGACATATAATCCTATGAAATGGAGCAAAGTGTAGGGGGGTGTCTGCTAAAGGGGCTTTGGCTCGTAGCGCTGACAGTGGGCAGATTAAGAGACAAAATAAAACATGCCCCACATGTGTTTTCTGCACAATTCATAGTAATCTCTTGCTTCGCTACAAGAAGTGAGACTCCTAAAAGCAGAAAACAGACTTCCAAACTGTCACCAGCAGCACACATGGTTTGTAGGAGGAACTTAAGGAAGGTAGCTACAGATAAATTAAGTATATTATTTTCCATCTTTATTTTTAATAAATCCATTTAGTCTGCTACTGAAACCATATTATCCCTTTGGAATTGAAAGACATTTCTGAAAGAATTAATGTAAAATTAAATCCACTAGAGAGCTAAACATCTGAGAAAGCTTCCATCTTTTACACTAAAAGGGAACAAAAAAGTGGAATAAGCTACTGAGACTTTCTCTCCTAATTCCTCAAACTTTAAAAATTTCTAATAGTTATTGAGTTGATGAAAATCCCTCAAGAACACGTTTAAAAATTGCAATTTACTTGATGGGATCAATCTACATTCCACCCACAAAAACACAACCAAACGTTAATACGATGGTTCATATTGACTCTTTGCAGGTATTTTCATAATACGCCTACACTCTACTGATGAATGATTTCAGTTAATGCTTCTGCTAATTGTTTGAAACACTTCACTTTCCTAAAAAAACACACAGGGAACTTTTATTTTTACTGTTGTAAAATCTTTTTTATGTTTTAAACAGAAACAGCGTAGCAAGATAGATTGTGTATGTATGACAACAGTTCTAAAAATCATTTAAAATTAACCTACTGTGGTAGGTTTTACTTAAATAAAATTAATATATCAGAACAGTCAGCTATTCATTGGTAATCTGTGTATTTAACACCCAAAGCACCTTAGGGGACCAAACGTGTACTTTCTGCTAATTTGTTTTTTTTTGTTCTCAAAATCTTAGTCAGCTTAAAGGTCAACTCATTGAAACTTGGGCAGAATTTGCTTTTTATTTTTAAAATGTCTATCCTTTTGAGTGCAAGGTATGTAGAACAAGAGCTATGTATTTTGCATATACTCTTTACCTTCGCTACCAATTTGGTCCCATTGACTCCCATTGTAACCACATATTTTTGATGCACTGTAATCCAGGCATTTTATAATATTTTTTCCATGAACCCCAAAATAATCTTGATAAGCCTACAAAATACAGGGAAAACTAGTTTTAGGTGTGATGGCCCCCTTTAAATAACCAGAGACACCATAGCTTCTTCACATATAGTTTCAATCTTCTGCATCTTCTGTGAGAATATTTTGCAGCCTTCAGTTTGCAGACATTTCTCCAGGAGATTAATGCAGCTAATTCAGCGCTTCACAAACACGTAGGTTTGTAAAGGAACCACAGCCAGTACCTTCCAGAGAGTGAAGACACACTGTCTCCGCTTCTGGAAAGTCCTCTGTGAAACCAGCGTGCCAAATGTGGAGCACATGCATGCAAAACTCACCTTACTGTAATCTGCGATTTATGGTTTAGGTCATGAATGCATGGCAAAAAATCCTAAAAAAAATATGAAGAAAAGTAAAAAGCTTAATATATGTCATTTAGAATGAAGGTATAAGATTCTATCCTGTGAACATGAAACTTTTCATTTATCTTCCATTTTCATTACAATTTTATAAGATATACTGTTTTGGGACCAAAACTTAAAATGTGTAAATTTCTACATTAAACTATCATTGCTCCACAAACTATGATGCATCAAAAGCAATCATTTTATAAATTTTTGACCAAGTCAAGGCTGTAACAGCCACATCCAAAATATTCCCCTTGTTTATTTTTGGAAAATATAAAAAAATCTGCGTTTTTTGGACAAAAAAAGCATAAAAATATATTACAGACATAAAGAAATATAAATTTATATTTAAGGATAGGTCTGAACCTGCTGAAAACATTTGATGCAGAGAAAGCAAAACAAATTATTTAAATAATACATTTTATTTCATTTTTAAAAGGGGTACCAAGTGTAAGTTCTTGCATTGAACTCTCATTGCTCCAAAATAGTAATGCATCAAAATCAATATTGTTATCCATTTGACAAACTCATAGCTGTAACACCCACATCCCACTTAGGTGTTTATTTTTGGAAATAGTGCTTTTGACATTCAAGAAATCAGGGTTTCTGGACAAAACGGACATTAAAATATAGAACATATACCTATCATGGTGGTTATTAAACATTTCATTAACCTTCATCTCAGAGTTATGCACAGTAAATGCTACTGACACAAACAGTCAGGCCACACGGATTAGTAAAAAAACACCCTAACTATTTTCATAGAGCACTGATAAAGCAGCTTTACCTCCAGTGTTTCTATTTATTATTATCACTATTTGTCATAATAGCTTGCCGCCTAATCATGGCTGTCAGCGTGGGACAGCTGAGTGCAATTTGTTTTTTTACTGAAATGTGATAAAAACACATGTTTGAACTGTAATCCAAGGAGAGAGAAAAAGTTCTGATTATTTTTCAGCTCTATACGTTTCCAAGATATCCATAATGGTTGTTATGGAGGAAATCTCTCTTGAGGATTCTTAGGATGGAACAAGACATGCAGACAACCTCTCACAGTTTCACATTGCATGGTAGGGATGTGAAGATTAAATGATTTGCACTGATTGATGCAAGACACAGCACCCGAGAGCAGTAAAGGACAGGTGGACCCGGTCCCAGAAGGCCACGGCAGCCCCAGGCAGGCATACACAGGGCATCAGCCCAGGGCAAACTGATATTAGAACAGCCTTATATGAGTTTACCTGCTGAACGGTTATAGGACAACTGGTAATGTTGAGTAACAGGTAAATCTAATCTACATCTGTCCTTCACAGATGCACTGAGGACATTTTACCACATCTGTCCACACACAGAGGCTCTGAAAGTCAATTTTTGCAGAGTCAATAAATTACTAAACCTTATCTAAACATCCATAAAGACAAAACTGTAACATCCACATATTTTCAACTTTTTAATAGTTTTGCCACATATTTGACCTTTTCAAAATGACAACATTTTTGAAAACCAACAGTATTATGAATAACAATCTTACAACCTTCTATTATTTTGGTAAACGTTGACTTGTACCAGATTTGAAAAACAACATGAAATAAATTTCATGTACACAGGTAAAAACCTGCAATCATCAATATTTCTTCAAGTTTTAAATATGATGTATTAAAGCTGGAATAGATGGTCTGCATAATTCAACCATCAAACTTTTAATGCATACAGCTAAATACAGTGAATTTTTAGATAAGTATATTTGCCACAAGACATTGATACTGAACCCTAGAGCATAGCGTGCTATATTCTGTAATTTG
>JAHHUM010002805.1:0-69349 GCA_036173005.1 Crenichthys baileyi | reverse complement strand
CCCAAGGGAAACCGGGGGGGAAAACCAGACGGAGGGGAAAAGACAGTGAGCCAGCAGTAAGGGGTCAAAAGGGGGAAAAAAAGGGGACAAATATGAGGAGATGATGGAGTTGATCAGAGGGACGTGGAGGCTACAAAAGAAAAGCAGGGGAAAGGGAAACCGAGAATGGACAGACTGTTTTCCATCTTAGAAAGAATGGCACCAAATAATTTGCTAGAAAAAAAATTTAATATTAAGTTTTTCTTCAGATTGTTTTTCTAAAGTTTTAATGTGTTCTAATAAATTTTTCAAATTTTTTTTTGGGCACTAATTTTTTTACATTTTGATCTAACAATACATCAACTTTCATTTAAAATTTTGTAAACACAAAAGTTTATTTTGAAAATTACAAAAAAAGCATTTTAAACAGAATGGGAAAAAAAAAAACATTCAAACAGATCAAAATTACAAGAAACAAAAGGCATAAAATGAAAACTATGTACAAGTATTTACAATGGCAACAGCAGGATCAACCTGAGTGACCGGTTCCAGGAACACCTCTTCAACAGAACAAAAAAGGGAAGATTTCTTTCTGAACAGAAAGTCTCTGGCGGTTTGGGGCTAAATCTCTCGCAAGGTCAGAGACATGGAGGGACGCTGAAACTGAGACCTGTGGTTTGTCTTTCTGGATGGTGAGCGAAGCATCACACAGGTGGTCTGCAAATGTTTGTGATGCCTCTTTCCGCTGTCCCACGGTATCGTCCATCAAGTTTTAAAAGGGCTGGCTGAATTGACGGCTGCAAATCACAAAGTAATGGGAAAAATGCAGAATTAGAAGATGGTGCTCATAAAATTTTTACAAAAATTATTAAAAATTTTTTAATATTAAACTTGCCTGCACACACCCTCATGTTCTGGTGGTGCCTCCTCCAGGGCCCGACACCTCAGCTGAAAGCTGGTCCCCTGCCAGAGAGCAACGCTGACTGCCTTGGTTTTCCCGACCCCTCCTCTTTCTACAGCCTCCTCTGGGTCACCTTTTGGGGCCATGACATCCCAGCACCAAGGCAGATGTTGTGGAGGATGGTGCATGCTGTTATGACCTGAAAAAAAATTGGGGTCAACCTCCCCCCTTTTTTCCACCAGAACTGTCCCGTCGGGAGCTCCACGGGTCAATATACACGGCCGGACTTCTATAGCCAAACCTTTGGTCACTCATGCCAATGCCAAAACGTCGGTTTCAATGGTGCAAAAAGCGCAAATCTTGGGGCTGTGGACAATGTGAAACATGTATTGTTCTCTGATGAGTCCACCTTTACTTTTTTCCCCACATCCGGGGAGTTGGGTGTGGAGAAGCCCCAAAAAGAAGCGTACCACCCAGACTGTTTGCATTCCCAGAGTGAAGGCATGGGGGGGTGGATCAGTGATGGTTTGGGGTTGCCATATCATTGCCTTTCCCCTTGGCCCAATATTTGGCAGGTGGGCGGGGCACTGGCAAGGGGACTACCAAACCATTCTTGAGGACCATGTGCATCCAATGGTTCAAAACATTTTTATCCTGAAGGGCCCGGTGCCGTGTTATCGGGATGACAATGCAACCAATACACACAGCAAGACTGGTGAAAGATTGGTTTGATGAACATGAAAGTGAAGTTAAACTCCCCCATGGCCTGCACTCCCCCAGATCTAAATATAATTGAGCCACTTTGGGGGGGGGTTTTGGAGGAGCGAGTCAGGAAACATTTTCCTCCACCAGAATCACGTAGTGACCTGGGCCCCTATCCTGCAAAAAGAATGGCTTAAACCCCTTTTGACCACTGTGGCAGGACTTGTATATGTCCCCCCAAGACGAATTGACGCTGTATTGGGGCCGCAAAAGGAGGCCCTACAACCCATACTAATAAATTATTGTGGTCTAAAACCAGTTGTTTTCAGTTTTCATTGTCCAACCCCTGTATAAATTATTATATATATATATATATTATTTTATATATATATATATATATAAAATTTTAAAATTGTCGACATACATTAGCCATAAAAGTAGCCTATCTATTTGTTTTTTTGGGCTAGAACTTTAAGTTAAATCAAACCCTTTTTTTACCTGACCAATGATTGTCTCTCAGGCGGAGATAAAAGGGAGATGTCTGTGACTGAAGTTCCTCAGAAATTAAAAAAAAACACCGAATTTCGGCTCCATTCTGCTTTAAAAACTGGCTTTTTCCCCTCCCTCTCCAATTGTTGCTAGAGCAACAGTTTTTTACGCTGAGGTTGAGGGGGGGGGAAACAGCTGGTAAAGGCTAGACCGTCCCAATGCAAAAGTGTTTTGCATCTTGTTAAATTGTTTTCTGAAATATTAATTTGTTTTCTGAAATTAAATTTTTTTTTCTGAAATATTAATTTGTTTTCTGAAATGTAAATTTGTTTCAGTACTTGTAAAATTGTTTAGAATCTTGTTAAATTGTTTTCAGAAATGTAAATTTGTCTTTAGGTTTGTAAAAGTGTTTTAGATTTTGTAATGTTGGTATGCACCCCCGGCCACCGTACACGAGACACAGATATTGCAGAGATAGCTCATTAGGATTTGCTAATGACTTGAAATTTAAATCATAGGACTTGGACTTTACTTGGGACACTAACTTGCTACTCTTGACTTGTATCAGACAGACAGACAGACATGCCTTTTTGTTTCCAGCAGAGTAGCTGAGTACCCTGGCTGTAAGGTGTTTATTGTGTTCATTATGGCAGATAAAGAGGGTTGTTTGTAGGAACAAAACGCAAACAGGAATTTAGTAAGTACAGATGTTTAATAAGGCTGAACCGGTACAAGGAAATCCAGGACATGAAACAGGCAGAGTAACTTGCATGGAGTAGGCAGCCAAACAGTAGAATCCAGTAAGTGAGAGGAGAAAAAACAAGCAGCTATATACAGGAGAGAGGGTATGGAGAGCCGTTTCATTAAAAATTAAATAAATAAATAAATAAATGCTGCTATTAATAAATTAAATAATAAATATCCCCATGAAAAAAAACAAAATAATTATGTTAAAAGAAAGTTTAATCTTATTTTATTTAATTCATTTCAAAATGTATTTAATTTACTTAAATATTTATTTAATTTACTTAAAGATTTATTTATTTATTTATTTATTTATTCATTTCATAATGCAGTTTTATTTTGTGACACTTTTATTTTGTAAAGCTACTTTACGTATTTCAGTTACTTTCACTTTTTAACCCCGTTTTTCATTTTAAGCTCTTTTTATTTCATGTTCTTATATTCAAATGAGGGGGCGGAGTTTTATCTGTGGGGCGGCGCTGGGACAGTAGGGCCGAGCTCAATTCGTGGCAGTGGCCGGCAGAAGCATGCCACTGCCTGTCAGAAGACGGCATGTCGGAGGGAGCCAGGGGATTCTGCGAGAATGCCAGAAGGTGCCAGACCGGCTGTAGAAGCCTATATAAACTATTTCACCTATTCAGTTTTTAAGAGGTTCAAACATTTTCTCTGTAACTGACAATCTTGGAATTGGCCAAGGGTTATTTAAAACTTTATGATCACCACCCTATAACAATGATAAAATTATTCCAGACTTCTTTGAGGTAGAAATTAGTACTTGACTCATTGTTTTCCGCTTTATCCGGGACCGGGTTGCGGGGGCAGCAGACTCAGTAGAGACACCCAGAGGTCCCTCTCCCCAGACACCTCCTCTAGCTCCTCCGGGGGGAGCCCAAGGCTATCCCAGGCCAGCTGAGAGACATAGTCCCTCCAGCTTGTCCTGGGCCATGCACTGGGCCTCTTCCCAGTGGGACATGCCTGGAACACCTCCCGAGGAAGGCGTCCAGGAGGCATCCGGTATAGATGCCTGAGCCACCTTAACTGGTTCCTCTCGATGTGGAGGAGCAGCGGCTCTACTCCGAGCCCCTCCCGGATGGCCGAGGTCCTCACCCTATCTCTTAGGGAGTGCCTGGCCACCCTACGGAGGAAGCTTGTTTCAGCCGCTTGTATCCAGGATCTCGTTCATGACCCATGACCCAAAGTTCATGGCCATAAGTGAGGGTAGGAATGTAGACCGACCAGTAAATCGAGAGCTTCGCTTTTCGGCTCAGCTCTCTCTTCACCACAACGGACCGGCACAGCGCCCCCATTACTGCAGCAGCCGCACCAATCCATCGGTCGATCTCCCACCCCATTTTTCCCTCACTCGTGAACAAGACCCCGAGATACTTGAATTCCTCCACTTCAGGCAGGAACTCCCCTCCAACCTGAAGAGGACAAGCCACCCTTTTCCGGTCAAGAACAATGGCCTCTGACTTGGAGGAGCTGAGCTTCATCACAGCCGCTTCACACTCGGCTGCGAACCGCCCCAGTGCATGCTGCGGGTCTTGGCTAGAGGGGGCCACGTCATCTGCAAAAAGAGGAAACCCCCTCCGGCCCTTGGCTGTGCCTAGAAATCCTGTACATAAAAGTTATGAACAGAATGGGTGACAAAGGGCAGCCCTGTCGGAGTCCAACATGCACCGGGAACAGGTCCGACTTAGTGCCGGCAATGCGGACCAAACTCCTGCTCCGCTTGTACAGAGACCGGCTGGCCCCTAATAAAGGGCCCCCGATTCCATACTCCTGGAGCACCCCCGACAGGGCACCACAAGGGACACAGTCGAATGCCGTCTTCAGGTCCACAAAACACATGTGGACCAGTTTGGCAAACTCCGATGAACCCTTGAGTACCCTGCAGAGGGTATAGAGCTGGTCCACTGTTCCACGGCAGGGACAAAAACCACACTGCTCCTCCTGAAGCCGAGGTTCGACTATTGGCTGGACTCTCCTCTCCAATACCCTGGCGTAGGCCTTACCAACGAGGCTGAGGAGTGTGATCCCCCTGTAGTTGGAACACATCATCAGGTCACCCCTTTTATGAAGGGGGACCACCACCTCAGTCTGCCAGTCCAGAGGAACTGTCCCTGACTGCCACGCAATGTTGAAGAGGCGTGTCAACCATGATAGCCCCACAACATCCAGACACTTGAGGTCCTCAGGGCGGATCTCATCCACCCCCGAAGTCCTGCCACTGCGGTGACTTCAGCCTGGGTGATGAAAGAGTCTAACCCAGAGTCCCCAGCATCTGCTTCCACCAGGGAATGCATGATGGCATGATTGAGGAGATCCTCGAAGTACTCCTTTCACAGCCCAATAATGTCCCCAGTCGAGGTCAGCAGGTTCCCACCTCCACTGTAAACAGTGTTGGTGAAGCACTGCTTCCCCTTCCTGAGGCGCCGGACGGTTAGCCAGAATCGCTTCGAAGCCAAGCAGTAGTCCTTCTCCATGGACTCACTGAACTCCTCCCAGGCCAGAGTTTTTGCCTTTACCACAGCCCAGGCTGCAGCACACTTGGCCTCACAGTACCCGTCAGCTCCCAAAGGAGTCCCACAAGCCAACCACAGCCGATAGGACTCCTTCTTCAGCTTGACAGCATCCCTTACTGCCGGTGTCCACCACCGGGTTCGGGGATTGCCGCTGCGACAGGCACCGCAGACCTTACGGCCGCAGCTACTGGCAGCAGCATCGACAATAGATGCGAAGAACATGCTCCAAAACTCCCCGGAATCTGGTCAAAGCTCTCCCGGAGGTGGGAGTTGAATACATCCCGGGCCGAGGGCTCTGCCAGACGTTTCCAGCAGACCCTCACTATGCGCTTGGGCCAGCCAACTCTGTCCGGCTTTCTCCTCTTCCAGCACATCCAAATCACCACCAGGTGGTGATCAGTGGACAGCTCAGCCCCTCTCATCACCCGAGTGTCCAAAACATGCAGCTGAGGGTCTGACGACACAACAACAAAGTCGATCACCGACCTCCTGCCTAGGGTGTCCTGGTGCAAAGTGCAGTGATGAACACCTTTGCTTGAACACGGTGTTCATTATGGACAATCCGTGACTAGCACAGACATCCAATAATGAAACACCGCTCGGATTCAGATCGAGGAGGCCATTCCTCCTGGTCACGCCTCTCCATGTGTCACTGTTGTTTCCCACGTGGGCGTTGAAGTCCCCCAGCAGAATAATGGAGTCCCCGGGAGGGACACTAACCAGCAGCCCCGACAGGGACGCCAAGAAGGCCGGGTACTCCGCACTACCGCTAGGCCCATAGGCCGAAACGACAGTCAGAGACCTGTCCCTAATCCGAAGGCACAGGGATGCGACCCTCTCATCCACTGGAGTAAACTCCAACACGAGACGGCTGAGCTGGGGGGCAACAAGCAAACCCACCCCAATGATAAAATTATTCCAGACTTCTTTGAGCTAGGAATTAGCCCACTACAAAAACTTAGATGTGTTGCTTATTTTGGGTGCGGCCCAGAGAAATTAACTCTATTGATGGAGAGTATCCCATGATCACCATGGAAAGAGTTTCTTCATCCCAGAAACAACCCCTTTCAATTCCTCACCTCTCCGTCATCTCCATTATGCCAGCCATAACTCCTCAAACAGGTAGGCTAGGGTTACGGTTAGGGCTCACTTAAACTGTTTTTAATAATGTCTTTGTTATTTAAAGTCCCTCAAATATTTGTTAGTTCTTACTACAATATTATACATTATTGAACAATTAATTTGCATTTTCTTATGGTTAAATTTGTTTTCACCCACATTTTTAGGATATAAATTGTCTGTTTGAACAAAATAAAATGTATTAAGAGGTTCTACTGCAAAATAGTTTTTTGTAGTCTGATTAGAACACAAGGTTTAGGAAAATGGCTTGTTGAGGCTTGGCAATCTCGTTCAGGTGCATCTAGGCCATTTGCGGCTTTTAAGCTTTCGAAAGAGGGTGCGTAAGATACCCTATACCTTCACTAAAGTATATAAAAAACTTTAATCTATATAATTATTATTGCATGCTTGGGGATTTACACACAGCATACAGATAAAAAAACCTGAGTCTTATAATGTCAGTACAATTCTTGCCTCAGTGCAAAAAATGTTATGCAACACAGGATCAATGGTGTTTTCATGCACAACTGGCTGTAACATGATTGGTTGCCAACAGCAACAAACTCATCTCACAGAATCTTTTATCAGCCTTGGTGTCCAAGGCAATATTACATATGCAAAAGAAAACAATCATTTTTGTACCTTATGGGTTTGGACCTAAAACAGATAAGGTGGCAAACATCAAGTACTGGACATATTTTTAAGTAGATTGAAGTGACAGTGAACATTAATGTCATTGTGAAGGAAGATATTATCTGCAAAGAACTGTGAGGACTGCAGAGGAGGCAGTCTGGCAGAAGAAGGATGATTTCTCCCAAGGAAGAGATAACCAAGTCTTATATAAAATTACAAGCACACACACACAACCATACCAAAGAGCTGCCTACACACAAGCTGCCTTCAGCCGCTATATTCCTCAGTTTCAGATATGTACAGATATAGTTAAACTATGGTAAAATGAACACAATACCATACCTTATGTAATTTACAGCCGCCATTATGAAGACTCAATTGTTGAAAACATTCAAAAATATTTAAAAGAGATATCCAATATATGTCTGAAAACATGAAGTTAGATTTCATTTAAAAAATCTGTATCTTCTTCATGCACTGTGTTTGCACACATATTTAACTTGACCGCTATGTTTATTCTGTGTCTCCATTTCAAAACTCTATACATTTCCAAAGTGAATTTGTTATACTTTCCTTCTGCTCCTTAATGACATTGTGAATTTAAGGGTTTAAATCATTTGAATAGTTTAGTTTTTTTTTTTCATAAATCATGAAAAAACAGTGCTGAAGCTGGCTTCTTAATGTGAAAAAGGGCTTTTTAACTGCTTCTGGGCAACCTTGAACCAGTTCAGTTAGTCAGTCATTTTCTACTGCTTATTCCATAGTGGGTCGTGGGGAAGCTGGTGCCTATCTCCAGCAGTCTATGGGCGAGAGGCGGGGTACACCCTGGACAGGTCACCAGTCCATTGCAGGGCAACACACAAACAACCATGCACACACTCATTCATACATCTAAGGGCAATTTAGAGAGACCAATTAACCTAACAGGCATGTCTTTGGACTGTGGGAGGAAGCAGAGTACCCAGGGAGAACCCATGCATGCACGAGGAGAACACGCAAACTCCATGCAGAAAAACCCCCGGCTGGGAATTGAACACAGGACCTTCTTGCTGCAAGGCAACAGTGCTACCAACTGCGCCACCGTGCAGCCCTGAACCAGTTCAAATGTATATTATTTAACAACAAAAGATAAAAAAAAAACAAAAAAACTGGAAGTGTTTATTTTGAATTGAATACAGATAATTTAAAGGACAGTTTGTGATCAGTCATACATACATTTCTCAAAACCTCAAAAATTAAGATTTCGAATGCAATGTTTGGATTCCACACTAAATCCAGTTTAAAAGTGTTGGGTCTGGTTGTAATCAAGGAAGTAAAATGATGCCAAGCCCAAAAAAACAAAACAGCGAAAAGGCTAATTTTTATTTTAGTGTGTTTTATCTGCTACCGAAACTAAAGATTTTCATAAATATAAATCGTTATAAAAAACCCTAAAGTTTTCCCAAAAGTTTGATAAATTTAGATAATGGAACAACAGATATCTCCATACTCAATTTTCATTTTTTCATACTTTTTCAGTCTTTGATGATGAAATCAAATTCAATACTTTTCCAATGTTTTCAAGACTGTGTAGGGACCCTGTGATTGGAAAGGATATAGATGTGTGTCAAAATATAATATTACAATATGACATTGATTTCAGAAAAGAAACAAATATTACGTTTACTTCCATTACATGTAAAAAGATCATGTCTTAAAATATTCATACCTACTGCAAGTTGTGAAAGTTTGTGTTTGAATTTCAAGGTTCCACACGATTCCAATTAGAACATGCTATTCAAAGCATTTTAATTACCCTGATTGATTGGGAAAAGCTGTTTTTATCAGCTCAAATGATGAAAAATAGCAGCTCTCCTTAGTTGGTTTACAGGAATCATTGCTAATATAACGTAGCTCAGTTAGGATTTGCGGCTGCACGTTGTGGCTGCTCACCACTCAGTATTGGACCAATTTACTTGCCCATATTTAAACACTTCCATAAACTTCTTCCATAGTGGGTCACAGGGAAGCTGGTGCCTATCTCCAGCAGTCTATAGGCGGGAGATGGTGTACACCCTGGACAGGTCGCCAGTCCATCGCAGGGCCACAGTGCAAAGTATTAATAAAAAAATACAACACTTTTCACACTGACAAATACCAGAGGACATGATAGGAAGTCAAAAGTGACACTAACAAGGCACTGGCAAGGCTAATGGTGCCAACATCTCAAGGCAGACAGTCCAACAGACACTGCATGCTACTGGATCACTTTGAATGCAAACCAAAAAGGAAGCAAGTTATCCAAGTAAGACACACAAACATCTGTGTGACCAATGTAAAATTTCATCTTGGCAAAGAATACGTACTGGTCTTCTGTTCTGTGATAAAGAACCAGCAAAGTAATCCCAGATAATCAAACTTCCACCATCATGTTTTATGCATATATATATTTTTTCTTCTCTCATGGGGGTATCATGGAGAAAAATGGTTTCAAAAATGACTGGCAAAGCTTTTAGCAGGATTAAATCTGCTGCTTGTAAAAATTGTGTTCTATATATATATATATAAATTATATATATATATAAAATTTTATAAATATAATATAATAATATATATAAAAAAAAATAATCAAGCCAATCAGAACAATCAAGGAAGAGTAAAAGCCTCCCGTGTTTAACAATTGACTTTGAAAATTTATTTTTTTTCTTTACCTTCCTTATCATCCATGTCTCTGAGTATCCTGGCAAGATAAACGTATGTCCCAGTCCAGCCTCATTTGTAACAGCTCCAGCAGTTTTAAATTTTTTAATGATTATGCTGACACATAGGAAAGTTTTAACGAGTGTAATTCTTCTTGATTCATGAAAATCAACACACAACTGCCTTACTTGAACTGCATGTTTTCTTGACTTGTGTTTCCCTTTTGTCGATCAAATTGAAAGGTAGGAGTGTTTGCCACATTATATTTCTACTCCAGAGAAAAAGAAGTCACGTTATGGTAAATAACCTAAATGCTTCACTTACATTTATTTTCCAGGAAATATTTAGAAGTTATAAAAGGTATTGCACCAATGAGTTGGTTTAAAAACTATTATTTCATTCCACAACAGCAGAGTAGAGGGTGATACAGGAGTGGATTTTCTCTCCTGTCCCATCCCGCTCCCACAGGAAAATGTTTTTTGTCCCTCCCAACCCCCGGGCCCCAAAACAAAACCCAAAAAAAACCCTGTCAACCCCGGGCTCCGGGGAAAATTAAATCCCACCCCCACCCCCGCTCCCATTTAAAATTGACCCCCACTCCGTGGCCCCCCTTTTTTAGTTTTTTTCTTTTAGTCTTTTTAGCAATTTTTTTAAAGGACCTTTTGTAGGCCCCCCTGTTTTTTAGCTGTTATAAAGGCCCAAATTTAAAAGTTAAAAAAAAAATAATAATGAAAAAAATAAAAAAATTTAAAAAACCAGGAAACAGACCATCCCCTATCTTACCTAATAAAAAAAATTGAAATAGTTTTTTTTTACTCATTTTATTAAGGGGATTGTTTCCTTTGAAAAATGACATTACTTTATGTTTCAAATTGCTAAAACAAAGAAAAATTTGAAACCTAAAAAAGAGAACTGTATTTTGGTAACAAATTTTAAAAAAAGGCATTACCTTAAAAATTTTTAGAAAAGAAAATCTAAATGGTTCACAGCCCTGGTCCCTCAGGGACCCCTTCCCTGCAATTTTTAAAAAGATGTGTTTCTGCTCCAGCACACCTGATTAAAATTCTGACATGACCTCCTATACAGGCATCAAGAATGGGGGGCCCAACAGGAAAAAAATTAAAACAATAAAATAAATCATTGAATAAAAAAAATGTTGTAAATGTTCCATAAGTGGAAGTAAATGTAAAAAATAAAAATAAGTGAAACATTAAATGTGGGCCTTTAAAATTTTTAAAGGGTTTTATTCCCACCTCCATTTATTTTTTAATACATGATTAAAAAAAATAAAAAAAAAAAACCATTTTAATATCATGAAAAGGGACTATTATGCAATTAAATGTGGCCCACTAAATAATTTAACCATTTTTTTTTCAAGACGACATGACGTAATTAGTGGTACCCTTAATATTTTAAACGTGTTTAAAAATAAATTTTACATTTTAATTTGGGTACAATTCAATTTATTTCATTTCACAACGTATTTTTTTAAATATCTTCCCCTGATTGAAGCCTTTTTCCCACCCCGTGAGGGTAATGGGGGATTTTTTTTTTTCTTTCGCTTTCCCCCCAAAAACCAATATTTTTTGGGGCGTTTCAGGGCAATAGTCTTTGGGGGGGTTTTACCCTCGGCAATACATTTGGGAATTTTTTCCAAACCAAATAACTGCAAAAATGGAAAAAAACACAAACACCCTTTTTTGAAAATTTTAGTAAAATTGGGGTTAATTTTGAAATCGCCTTAAAAAAAATGACCCTTTTAAATCAAACTAAAAGACATTTATTTTTCAAAAGCTTTTAAAACCTACTGAACCTCTGGGACATTAATACCCCCACGAAACCCATCTTTGACACTTTTTTTTGCTTATTGCTTGGGGGGGGCTGATGTGTATTTTTTTTGGGAACCCCATTAGTGCTTTTTTTTTTTAAGTGATTTCGGTTTTTTCTTATCCCTACGCATTTAATCGCATTGTTGACTGCAATGTTAACCTGCATATGACAAAAAAACCCATATCAAGGGCCATATTAGGGGCTGATGTTTTGTGAGAAATTTGTCATCCTTGTGCTGTTTTCCAAAAATGCACAAACTCTCCAAAGGGGTTTTAACAACTTTTCGAGGCAAATGGCAGTATTGCGTGGGGACGCAAAAAAAACCCGAAATTCCCCCATGTCCCCTCGCGGGGGCCCCCCGTACCTTTCCCCTTTTCTACTGTGGGCAAAGGGCTTTTTAAATTTTTTTTGTTTTGGGGCAGGAAAAAAAAAAATTTTTTTGGGTCGGATGAGACTTACACGTGAAGGGTATTTTTTGGTTTGACGAATGAAGAGATGCGGGGCTGATTCAATCCAGTATTTGCCTTAGCAAGTGTCCCTTAATCACGGCTGTACTTGATTAAATACTAAACCGTTTTGCAACCCGGGGCTATTTGCGTATTAACACTGCTACATTCAACTTCTCCTGAATTTCGGTAATATTTCGACTTTCCTGTCAGCTCTAAAGGGGGGGGGGGAGGTTTAATAGGAAAAAGCCCTTTAACTTCTGACTTTCCCGTTGGCAAAATCCAAATTTTTACCACGTCCATTCCCCTCCACCTGGGTTTTTGGGCTCCCCCCCTTCTGAACCGGGGGGGAAAACGTCGATCGGGGAAGCACTGTTGGCTTTTTGGGTCAATGAAGTTTTTTTTTGACTCACATTATAGTATAGGCTTCTTGGAAAAAACTACACAATGGCGGTGTTGATCCAAGTTTTTTTTCTTAAAGTTTATAACAAAGTCTCGGTTTTACATTTCCAAAGACAATTGATCCTAGTTTATTTTTCCTCCTATTGGTTAGCTCCCGCTCCCGTCTGCTCCCGTTAATTTTTTTATCCTGTACCGTCCCAATCATGTGATCTTTACTGATGCTGTGTCCCATCCCACGGGATTCCCATGGGAATCCCGTGACCTGTGGGATTCCCGAAAAAATGTCAGCCTCTACAGCAGAGGCCTGTAGGAGATTTTAAAATCTCTTACATACATTTTTAACTATAATCTCATCTCCTCAGCGATCAACTTACTTAACTTTACTTTTAATACTGCTAAATTATCTTCAGAGAAAACTTCAAGATGTCTGCCATAAAGCAGAATCTGGAATTCAATGTATTCACAATCCCCATGTTACCTTCATAGAGAGTCACCTGCAGAAGCATCAAGATATCAAGATTTGATTAAATTAAACTAGTAGATATGGCAAATTTGGAATTAGGTTTAAGATCACTGAGGGATGAGAGATGTCTAAAAAAAACTATATGCTAAAAAATAATGAGGATTCATAAAAGCACGTCAGAAAACCCCATTTCTGCAAGTAGCTATAACAAACATTACAGTGAGTGGAAAGTCAACTGCGTAATTCGAAGCCCTTTTCTAACACAAGAAGGCAGAGCTCAAAAGGGGACTGATAAAAAAATATTCGCCCACATACCTGACCAGGGATGTGTGTCCCTAATGGCAGCCTGCAAGCTGCTTGTGTCAGGTTTCCAAGCTTTCTTTGTCTCTCTGTCTCTAGGGGTGACTAATCGGAATTCCTCTCTTGGAAGCAGATAATTTGTTTGGACCTTCTTTTTTATCATAAAGTTTTGTTTTTTCTTCATTTTTTTAAATGCAAATTTTCCAAGCTCTTTTTGATATTTTACTTGTTTTAAATGTCACTGAGTGACATCAAAGACAGGCTAAAAAACATTTACAAAAACAATATGGTTAGGTGATTTTATAGTCATGTCTGTCATGGAACAAAAATAATTTAACTAAGAAATAAATTATGATAATTTTAGAACATGTAACATTGACATAATGGGTATTTGGCATTTGGTATAGGTGTCTTCCAATTCAATCCCAGGTGTCTTCTTTGGGCCCAGATCATTGCATTTGTTAATGATCACTGTCAAGTGTCCCTTAAGAACCTCAATCGGTCATACCAGTTGTAGATCTGCTGTTGGTAATTATGTCGGCAACAACTCAGCAAGATGTGCTGTGTTCTGCACAGGCAGTTTTTAATTAGGGCCATTTTCTTTTGTTTGGTTTGCTAAACAGTTTTATAATTAGTATTACATTTTGTTCATCAAATCGAATGTTCATCCAAATTGTACAGGTCTTGAACATGTTACACTGTGCTAGCTCGCTATAACAGTAACTACCATAACAAAGCACAATGGAAGATGCTGGACTGCACTTCTTGCTGGAGCAGAATGGCATCTGACTGATCCAAAATACATCGGTCACACAAGGTGGAGGTTTCAATGTGCCTATTGCGGTCTGATGCTGAAATGAGGGAGAGGACGATGAGGAAAAGAATCAGTGGAAGAAGGGCTCATGACTAAGCAAAAGTGGAAACCAAAATTGGACGTCAGTCAAACTGCCTAATTTTCCCAGAAAATATCAGATACTGCTTGAAATTTGTCCTAGTTTGTTTTTGGCTGGGAGAGACCTAAACTGATAGTTAGAGGGCACAGCGACCCATGTACGCAGGCCTTAGTCCTCGACACAGGCTGCCGCGGGTTCAAGTCTCAGCCCAATTACATTTGCTGCACGTCCGCCCCCTCTCTCTACCATATTGCTATCTACTCAGTTAAAAAAAATCTGAAGATAAAGGCCACTAGTGCCTAAAAAGAATTAAAAAAATGCACAAATTAAAAACTGATGGTCAGAGCATTTAGCACACTGAATAACCACAGACCACCGAATCAAGCTCAAAGCCTATTTTCTTTCATGACAAAAAGACAACACTGAAAAGCTGCACAGTTTTGAGGCATATAAATAGTAATGATTTTTTTCATTTTATTAAATTAGTGTGAATAGGTGTTGGTCTGTTTTTTTTTTAGATTTTTTAGATTTTATTTTGCGGCACTAGTGGACTTTATTTTTGTTTTTCTCAAAACTAGGCCGACAGCTAGTGGGGTAGAGAGAGGGGAAGACATGCAGCGCAGGTCTCCGGGGTCAGGACTCGAACCCGGGACGGCTTTCTTTCGGACATCATCCACATTTTGTAGCCTCAATAGGCATCCATGAAAATACTAACACTGGTCCAATTGCAACTTAAGAATGTCAAACTACTTAACGGTTCTTTTAAACACAATCAACAAGTATGGAAATCTTTATTCTACTGAAGTGACATATATCATATCATATTAAATATTAAATTACATAACAAGCAAACACAAAAATGTCATTGGGCTTTAATTTCAATGGATTGTAAATGGTTTCCACCATTTGTTACAGACTTCATTTGATTGTTTATTCTATTTAAAATATAAAATACCAAGACAAATCACACCTAACATTCTATGCCTAAACTGTTCTATACAGTTTGAAGATGTTTGAGAAATTTATGTTTGAAAACAAAAAATAACAATCTGTCTGCTTTTGGTATGAAAACCAAACAGATGGGGAAGAAACCAAGCTCCCAGAAACTTCTTCGTGCCTCAAAGACCACTCCTCATGGATGAACTTATCTCACCAAGGCTACTCCTGTGTTGAGCTCCCAGAGTCCACATCTCCATTCCCCTGCCGGTTCTGTTCCTCTCCCCTTTAAGAAAGATCATAGCAAACAATATTCAATTTCCTAATTCTTCTATACTCACCTGTTTCCCTCTTCTCTCTGCAGTTGGCGGGTTCCATATCCTCGAACTATTCCCTTGTGTAAAAATATACATCTTAAAATCTCTGTGGGTTCTCCTGAGTGTGATTCTGCATATGGGTCAGATTTGTACCTAAAATCATGACAATCTCATCATCTCGTCATAACCCCAATGTATTTTTTTCCATTGCAAAACAGTATCAATCTAGGGTTCAGACATGTAGAACTACACAGCTTCACCCTTTTATCTAGGTGCATGATTTCAATTTCCCAGCTGCAGTACCCAACAGCAAAAGATAAATATTGAGAGACACAAATTCACAGTGTTGCTGTCTAGTTAAAAAAAAATAACAATCAGGATATAATGATTTTCAAACGCTAAATTCTATGGTCAATCAAGACATTTAAACTCGGATACTCTATATCCGAGTTTCAAGCTGTAAATGTATGCTCCCATGGATAAGTATTGCTCCCTCTGGAAATTTCACTGATATTCAGTCAGTGTTGAGATCTTTTTAAAGACATGTTTCTCAATGGATGCAGCTGCCTTGAAGGGCTGCATGTAGTTTGTGGCAACGTTTTGGCTGGTGGTACGTGTCATAGCCTCAATGATGTCATGACCTATGTCACACTCACATTTAGCAGCCACTCGTTATTTTCTGACACTGCATCTAACATTTATTTCCTCTCCAGGTGCATGATGAAAGAAACATGGTACTTCATGAGCTCTAAAAGGAAATGTGATCCAAGAGAACATTGTCTCCTATTTTTATGATACAGACGACATTTAAGTAAGGTACCTGGTTAGTAAGAATATCGCAATGAGCATTTTGTGCTGCTTTTTATTGAATAATGACATAATCCTAGGCAATTGCAACACTTTGAGACATGACTTTTTCAGTCATTATTTCTTTGCTGCTGTGTCTGTGATATTGCTTTATTTCATGACCAAGGTTTAGTCATGCTTCAGCCATTCGACAGATGTTCTGAAATCCACCTCTGCAACACTTACAATTACTAAAGATGTCATGGTTAATGACAATGACTGGATGGTACCCAGATCCAATGGCTGCAAAACAACACTAAATCAGCATGACTGTCAGTTTGGGTAAGATTTCTCTGCTTTTGGTAAAGGTTGAAAAACATTTTGTTTGCTCAGATGGCATGTTCTTAATGAGAATTGTTTAGTCGACCTATTCCGACTTACTGATTACTAATACTAGGTTTAGGGTTTCTAAAATATTTGCTATTTTTTTTCTATTTCTAGTTGCTAATCAGCAGAATAACACAAAATAGTTCATTTTTTCTAGAATGGTTATTACTTTTTTCAAATTATTAAGTTTATAGAAGTCATAGAAATAAGATTTCTATGACTTGAAAAAACAATTTGGAAAACCCAAATGATAAAGTCTTGGCTTTGTCAGGTTTTGATTAATTCACAACTTTTGAGCTAAATGGTTGGATTTATTTTAAGGCAACACCTCAAACACAAAACTCTCTTGTGTGACATCATCAGAAATATAAACCATAAATCAGGCAAGACATCAGGAAGAGAACTGTGGGCCTCTACAAGTCTGGTTCACCTTTGGGTACAATTTCCAGACACCTGAAGGTGCCAGTTCATGTTTTCAAAGTAATAAATTCAAGTTCCAATACCATGGAAATGCCTTGCCATCACCCTAGGTTCCATAGATGAATGTGTTTTGGTGTGAAATGTGCATATCATCTACCAAAAAACAGCAAAAGAGCTCATCACTGTTACAGTTTACAAATGACTTGTCCTGGCCACAGATTTCTGGCCTTTTAATTAAATAGTTAATGTATTTCAGTTCTATTCAACACCTAAACAAGATGAATATTAAAGTTCATTGGGATTCATTAGTGGAATACCCACTTAATTATATTAAGCCATGTTTAATAAAACAATAAATTTACAAAGAATAAAGGGTACAAAAAATTAAGATGGTGCTGTGATAGCCAGGGAAAGCCACAGAAAGATCAAAACCAAGCCTGTAAGTACAGTTTTCTCACTTTATCAAAAGAGATTACCCTTTCATATATTGTTGTTGAAATTTGTACACTTATTGTTGAACATTCTGACAAAAAAAGTTGCTACACATTAAAAAAGTATAGCTCCTCACCATTCTTTCTTGAAAATGTCCATCAAAGACAGCACTCGTGTAGTATATTGGCAGTAGCTTCATAATGGCTTGAACAAACCTAATCTATTTTAGAGAACTGTGTCCGATTCATGCTTTGAAGATGTTACTATGTTTGATTAAGTTGTTTTGTTTGGGAACTCTCCACTACCAATTACAAACAACAAATCCCAAAAACAGTAGTGGAATTACTCATTACTCATTGTGGTTTGCACATTACAGCACTACATTACAGCACTGCAGTGCATTGTCATATCGTACACTCGTAGGCCTGTAACACTATTGGAAGCATAGTGTAGGCATGTAACTCATAGCTCAGGTGGTGATGCTAAAGTTTTCTTTTTAAATATTTTGAAGTTTTGAAGCAAGAAAAAAAAATATTAGTGATAGTATGCCTTAAACATAGCATAAGAATAAGTATAAGTATCAATGGTTATGGTCATATATTTTACATGTTAAATATTGTAAATAACTTTAAAGCAAAAATAGTTCCCCTACAGAAAAAAAAATCTTAAAAAAAAGACATTTATGGTGTAAAAATCACATGTCAATTTAACACATTAGACTCTATAAGTATGAACTATCTTTGGGATGTAACTGTCTCAGTACTCAACGTTGAAAGACCTTTGACCCATATTCCCGTGCCTTTCTGCTGCCTTTCTGGGGCCTTGGGAGAAACAGCTGAAGTGACAAACAATAAGCTTCAGAGAGAAAAAAATACAGAGCAAAGCACTTGCATTGTGCTGACATGAACTTCTTATAAATTGCATTAGAGACATAATAAATAAAGTCAAGACCTATTTTCAAATGTTGGAAAATGGTGAATAGATCTTTAAATAAAGTATGCAATTTAATTTTATGGAAACAGAATGGCAGTGAATAAAAGTTCAGGGATTTCAGTTAATGAAATAAAGCTTTTAGTGTCTCAAGTATAATGTAGCAGTTTACTGTATATTCCAAGTATCACAGCACAATGCCAGAGAAAGTTGGCTATATTACATTTTGTGTGGGATGGAAAGTAGTCAAATTCTGTTACAAGAGCTGTTTTTCACAGAAAGAAGTAGCTCCTATGTAATATCCAAGTTGGCAATTCTTAGTAGACATTTCTCAAATGGAATAGTTTAAGGAAATAATTAGAGTGTAATTATTTGTTTTATTGCTATTTACTATTTTTTTGTCAAATTACCACAAATATTAAAAAAGAAATTCAGAAATGTGTCCTAAATATGTTACTTCTCAAAGAAACAACTTTAAATAATTATTTACTGAGCTTTTTCTTATAGGAGTGTCAAAACAAAAATAGAAGAAAGCAAATAAGAAGTGGAATTTGATTCATTTAACCAGGTTAGCTTATGAGCTATACAGGTAAGGCAAAAAAACAAAACAATCCTGTTAACAGTAACAAGAGTGCTAAAAAAAGATCTTATCCCCCTGCATGCCTTCAGTCTGGCCCATGAGAAGGCCTGAGGGCCTGTAAACCCCTGTGTCAGCCAGGCATGTACAGATTCATATCACTATTTGCTTCTTTTGCCCTCTGCAGTTTATCTCAATCCCAAAAACTTGCAAGTCTTTCTTTTTTCCTCATCAAGAGAGGACAGAATGTCATTATGACCATCAAACAAAAGGTGAGTCTTACTCAGTGATACTTTAGTAGTTGCTCCATCTTTTGTTCTACACCTCACCAGGTAGGTATTCACAAAAAAAAAAAAAAATAAAAGATATTGACACAGAAGGAGAACTGTTTTGCTGTGATAATCTGGTGGTGCCTGACTTGTTCATTTTGATTAGAATTACCAACTTTATTAATAAATCCCAAAGGCAATTATTAACAAAGTTGGTGATTCTAATTCTAATCAATTACCAACTTTATTAATAATTGCCTTTGGCATTTATTAATAGTTAGTCATAACCACACCAAACCTATTGTTGCACAACATCTTTATGGCATACAGAGTGATAAATGCCAAAGGCAATTATAAATAAAGTTGGTAATTCATGCTTATTCTGTACATAATAAGTGTGCGGGTGAAATCTTGTACAGAATAAGTGCATGGAAATCCTATGTTTGCTTTTGGACTATTTTTGGTTTCCAGCACCTTACCTAAGACATATCCAGGTTGAGCAGTAGTCCTGCTTTATGAACAACTTTATGAAATGAGTGACAACAAATATTTAGCTTTTTCATGATATACTAAGCTTTTGAGAAATACCTGTAGTACAGAGTATTTATTAAAAGAAGATGTAATAGAAATACGGAGCAGCTGGAGAGACTGTTCAGAGTAAACAGACCTACTTCTGTTCTAGCAACTGACCAGTGATACACACACAAAGAAAGAGCCCAAGAATTGTTAAAATATTTTTTATGTACACATGGAAGTTTATAGCAGATAGAAAGCTTTATTGAAAGGTTTGGTCCAGCATCCCCAATAAGACACCAGTTCTCATAAAACCAAAGATTTTAGAAAGCAGGATGTAGTTTGATTGTTCCTTTCATGTCTGCTCAGGAGCACATGAAATGTAATGTTAGCCATGTTTATTTCACAGCAGCAACTTACAAAATAGAACATAGTCCTGGTAAATGCTAATAACTCATTTGCGTATTTACCAATAATTACAAATAAAAGGAAATATTAGATTGTGCAAGTCACAGTGTAACAGTGGAACAGAACCACACACCAATGGTTTTGATAGTGATTCATGCTGGGTAGAAAATTTCCCCCTCTTTCCATGACAGCTGATTGGTTCCTCATTTAGAAATCTGCTGGAGGCCATTGCCCTGGGCTTGCCGTATGTATTGATCTTTTCTAAACTGTTTTGTGAGGACTGTTTTTTTCTTGATAACAAACAAAGAAGAATTTGCGGCTGAAACAAACTCAAGTGGAATTGTCTGCCTTTTCAATCCAATGAAACTTACAACATTGCTTTCATTTTTGTGTTAACAGATATACATATGTAAAAGTATTATATATATATTTTTTTTATTTCTGGACAACATATTACATAGTGCTGTCATACAGGACATGACATAGTTCTCAACACGCCACAGCAGAAGCTAAGTGTTTATCACTTGACCCCTTCCTCCTCTTCTTAGAAAACAGGCAAACATTTACAGGGAAATCTTTGTATAGTTGTTTAGCAGCTGAAGATATCAGTCTCACAACAGAAAATTAAGGATATCTCAGATTTTTGCCTTTTTTTTTACTCCCTAAGTACAGCGCACAGTGTACTAAAAGTATGTATAGTCTTCCATGATATCAAAACAGACATATTGTATCAGAAATGCAATCACAAGTATTAGACCTACTAATTTGACCCAATATCAGTGTCTGACCTAACACTGATGTGATTCCTGGGTCAGATATTGGGCCAGTGATCCAGACAGTATGGTCCTGTCTTACCGGAAGTCATATTTTGACTGATTTGTATGTTTAAGCTTACAGCCTCAAAAGAATGCTAAATTAAATTGTTACATAAACAGTTATCTTATAAATTGTATGTGAACAGATGTTTCAAATGCATAAATAGATGTCCTTTTTGGATTTTGAAGATTACTACATTTAACAAACTCTTCAAATCTTTTTGCAGAAGCCCATTGTCAGTTGACAGAGTCTGCACTCTGCTGTTCCACACTACCTTCTTCTATGATAGTTTATTGTTGAAAACGAGCATTATAGATGCTGCTTATGAGTTTTAAAGACACATTTAGGGCAGTGGAAGTTACACTAATTATGATTGGGGAGAGCATCTACAGAGGAGCAATAAGGAATTTCAGCAGTAACAGGAAGATAAACTGGACTGCATGAAGTTGTTTTCTTCTTTTGAACTTTCAACCTCTATTTGATACAGAGATTGACATGAAGGGGAGAAATGCTGGCAGCCTGTTGAAAGATTTGACACAAGGTACATTTACAAGGTACATTTACAATCTAAAACATACACCAGGAGACTGCTGTCACAGATGCCAGCTGTGCTAGTTGCTAGTAATGTATTTAAAACCACCTAACCCGAGAGCAAGTCAAGACCAAAACTGTGAAGGAGGCAAGACTGAGGACCAAAACCAAAACAATAGGACACCATTTTCAAGACCATTGCTGTACTTGTAGTAATGTAGTTGTTGATGCAAACATCTGCCTATGGCAGTTTATTAGCCAGCTAACCTATAACAGAGCCCCAGACTTAGAGTAACTTTTAGTTACTTACCTAACTTACCAAACTTTTTTCAGTTAGATGCAGTGCCACAATTCATGGGTGAACCCCAACTACATGGCACCTCTCCAGTAAATATGTAAACCTGGTAACAAGTTACACAACCAACTTAGAAAGCTCTGAAGAGTGCATACATCCAGCTCAATGTTAACTGACTTAGCTGCAGACAGTGAGTGAAGGAGACAAGTGAGGGAGTATGACTTAACTCACTTATCATTCTTTCTTTTTTGTGTTCTACACACAGAAAGAAATCCATATATAAACATTGTCTTTCTTCATTTTGTTTTCAGTGGATGTTGCAGATGTGGTTTTGATCCAGAGTCCAGCATGTCTAGACCAAGGGCATCAGGACATGCTTCATTTCAAGTAAGTGGATGGTGACTGTAAAAAAAGATTAGTCTGGCATCAAAATATAGTGTCCTATTTGAATTCCTTTTATTTCAGAATAATTCACACTCAGATATCCCACCAATAGAATATATACTGGTGGAATGTGTCATGATCTGCAACTGTTTTGTGTTTCTGTTAATTGCACTCACCTGTTTTCCATCTTTGTTGTATTTAAGTCTGTGTGTTCTGTTCCCTGCCCTGCGATGGACTGGCGACCTCTCTAGGGTGTACCCCGCCTCCCGCCCATAGACTGCTGGAGATAGGCACCAGCTTTCCCACGACCCACTGTGGAATCAGCAGTAGAAAATGACTGACTGACTGTTTTGTTCTCTCACTGTCGGTTCATCTGTTGTATCTTCATTGCAGTTCATGTTGCCATTCCTGGTTCCTGAGTTTTCCTTCATGTTTTGTAAGTTTATTTTTATTTAATAAATGTATCCATCTACCATGCACCTGCCGATTTCCTTCTACACTTCACCGCGAACCCTGATAGGATGTTTATGTTTTATTGATTCTGATCTAAATGTCATTCTTCTCATTAAATATGCTTTAGATAAACTTAATAGATTACTCCAGGCTGGGTTCTTAAAAATGTATTAACAATGAGCCAGTCTTTTGTTGGCTTTTTGAAAGTAACAGATCCACCGGCTCCCTTCAAACAGACATATTTTCCATCTCTTACTGAACATTGCAGTGTTTCAAACAATTTGACCATTATTTTGCACTCCAATAAAGAAACAGAGGCGGCATCAGAATGTATTTCATACCATTACAATCTGAAGTCTGTTTTCCCCCCGTTCTCCCAGTATGTATCAGGATTTATCAAATTTTTAGCTGTCAAGGATATGAATAAAGGCATAAAAGGAACATAGTGGGGCTTTTTATGAATGTTCTTATTCTTTTAACTATAAATGCAGTTGGAGATATCGACTGAAATTGCTATAGTATAGCTCATAGTCAATATATGGAACTTATTTGCTTACCTGAAGATATGGTATTTAAAATGCAGGTATGTCTGCAAAAAGATGAAAAGCAAATAAGATAAACAGTAGGTGTGTTCAACATCTGTCATCTTACAAGGACCAGAATGCACATTAACAAACGTACATTTACTGTACACTTTGTTCCATATAAATTAGGTTAGAATGTTCCTAAGCACCAAACACATTACAGCATTAAGATTAACAGAATTTCTGGTCAAAGATAAACTTAGTCTCAAATATGTATGTTCAGTAAATGGGCGTATGGTTTTTTGTTGTTTTTGTTTTTATTTGTTTTCAGTGAGCAATCATAATGCAAACAAAAAGTAAAAACTAAAAGGCTTACTACATGCATACTGAATTTGCTGTGTATAAAAATACATTTCCAGCTATTTTTGAAATCCTATGAGGGTTGAAAGCAAACTCTTCACTATCCATACCCCGTAGTTTCCAATTACAACACCATTCAAAACCACTGGCATGTCATCGCCGAGTGTTTATTAGTTAGCCTTTGTGACACATATGAAATGCCAACTCATTCCAAGTAATGGCAGCACCTATTATTTATCACAATTATAAATTGTGGGTCAGATGTGACTGTACATGCATGATGAAGGCACTTTTTCAATTTATTTTATTAGCCAGTATAATTCCTGTGTGCTTCTTACAAATGACGTTGGAAATTGCTAACTAGCTAATTCAATGAACATGCAGGATTAGAGCATCAGGTTTAAACAACACCTGCTGAGAATCTCAGTGTGATGTGGACATTAGTGCAGTCACTTTTCCAAGAACAGGGATTACACAACGTGTTTTCTCACTTTTTTAGGATTTGTTTTTCAGAATTTAAAACAAAGATGTATGTTTAGGCCAGTATGCACTAAAAGGTGATAGACATAAAAAAGCTACAAACCTTATAAATAAACATTTTTAGGCATTAGACATGAATTTCTTACTTGTAAGTCCATTTATATTTGTTCCCATTGATTTTGCATTTAAAAATCATTAGCTTTCTAATATTTTATTGTTGGCCTATTATAAGAAAACCACGAGCTTAATTAAATTTAAGTGGCAGTGTAGAAAATAATCTTTTAGAGTGATTATGAATAACACTATCATCTAAGAGACCAGGGTGATCAAAATGAGAAAGTCCTTTTTTTTCTTAATTAAACCATTTAACATAACGAATACTAAGATTGTGTGCTGTGTGCATTAAAAATGGCATGTTACATATGCAGTGGCAAATGTGATTGAAAATACGTATCTTAAGATAATATCACATTCGTGTAAAATGAAGTCTCCATCAAATATAAATAAATTTATTTGACAAGATTCATCTTTAACCTATAACTACACAAACCTGATATTTATTGACAAGAAGTTGTAAAAGAATCTACAAAAGTTTATAATGCAAGAATATTAGAATAACTCTAATCAGATATGTGTAATCCATAGCTTGAAATGTCACATTTTTAGTTTTGTAATTTATAACAATACTAAATACTGTATTGTAACTTATTTTCCCAAATAAAAGTAGCATAAATGAGCTATCAAGCATATTTACTTGTTCTGTACTGTGTTTATACTGCCATCAGGTGCCTGGATATGTGTATAGGATTGTATGGCGTTGATGAGACACATCCACCTGCACACAGACTGGAAAATGAAATAACCACAGCAATCCTTTGGTAGGTTTACTGTCATCCTTGTCACCTGACTGACACTTTTTGGTGTCTATTGTTTGTATCTGCTGCAAAGATATATATCTATATATAGATATATATAGATATATACTGGTATAAATATCCTATTACACAACTTAGTCTTTTGGCTGATTTTGACTTGTCTTTCCTAGGTACTCGGAAGGGAAATCGGCATACTGAAAATTCACACTTCTAATAGAACAGCAGGAAAAGAACAGCTAACTGCAAGGGAATGGAAAACTGAAAATACACAGTTAAACCAGATGGTTAGATATACTGTATTAAAAGACACAACTGTTTTATTTTTTCTGACAAAAAATCAGACTATACTGTCCAGTTTTAGATCAGTTAGCATCAAAAATATTTCTGGACAAAATAATGAATGAAGAAAAATGAGAGATACATTTTGTAAAGAATTTGTTTTATTGCTTTCTTTAAAGTCAGAATTTTACATAATTTTGTTAATATTTAGTAGCATTGCTTTTAAACTGTATATATATATATATATATATATATATATATATATATATATATATATATATATATATATATATATATATATATATATATATATGTATATACACTGCTCAAAAAATAAAGGGAACACTTAAACAACACAATATAACTCCAAGTAAATCAAACTTCTGTGAAATCAAACTGTCCTCTTAGGAAGCAACACTGATTGACAATCAATTTCACATGCTGTTGTGCAAATGGAATAGACAACAGGGGGAAATCTTTGGCGATTAGCAAGACACATTCAATAAAGGAGTGGTTCTGCAGGTGGGGACCACAGACCACTTCTCAGTACCTATACTTTTTGGCGGATCTTTTGGTCACTTTTGCAAGGAGGAACAGAAGGAGCACTGCCAGAGCCCTGCAAAATGACCTCCAGCAGGCCACAAAAGTGCATGTGTCTGCACAAACAGTTAGAAACCGACTCCATGAGGATGGTATGAGGGTCCGACGTCCACAAATGGGGGTTGTGCTCACAGCCCAACACCGTGCAGGACGCTTGGCATTTGCCAGAGAACACCACGATTGGTAAATTCACCACTGGCGCCCTGTGCTCTTCACAGGTGAAAGCAGGTTCACACTGAGCACATTTGACAGACGTGACAGAGTCTGGAGACACCGTGGAGAGCGATCTGCTGCCTGCAACATCCTTCAGCATGACTGGTTTGGCAGTGGGTCAGTAATGGTGTGGGGTGGCATTTCTTTGGAGGGCCACACGGCCCTCCATGTGTTCGCCAGTGGTAGCCTGACTGCCATTAGGTACCGAGATGAGATCCTCAGACCCCTTGTGAGACCATATGATGGTGCGGTTGGCCCTGGGTTCCTCCTAATGCAGGACAATGCTAGACCTCATGTGGCTGGAGTGTGTCAGCAGTTCCTGCAAGATGAAGACACTGAAGCTATGGACTGGACCGCCCGTTCCCCAGACCTGAATCCGATTGAGCACATCTGGGACATCATGTCTCGCTCCATCCACCAACGTCACGTTGCACCACAGACTATCCAGGAGTTGGCGGATGCTTTGGTCCAGGTCTGGGAGGAGATCCCTAAGGAGACCATCCGCCGTCTCATCAGGAGCATGCCCAGGCATTGTAGGGAGGTCATACAGGCACGTGGAGGCTACACACAATACTGAGCCCCATTTTGACTTGTTTTAAGGACATTACATCAAAGTTGGATCAGCCTGTAGTGTGTTTTTCCACTTTAATTTTGTGTGTGACTCCAAATCCAGGCATCCATTGGTTAATAAATTTGATTTCTATTGATGATTTTTGTGTGATTTCTTTGTCAGCACATTCAACTTTGTACAGAACAAAGTATTCAATGAGAATATTTCATTCATTCAGGTCTAGGATGTGTTATTTGAGTGTTCCCTATATTTTTTTTAGTAGTGTATATATATATATATGAGTTCTTATGAAGCTTTTGAAATTAACAACCTTTGAGCATGTTTTAAGCAAATTTTTTATTAAGCTACATTCCTGTATTAATTTCTTTTTTATTGATCTGATGTTATATTCTAATCTTGAATGTAATTTTTCCATTAGCCGTAAGCGAAAAATCTTCATAATTAACATAAATAAAGGCTTGAAAACATCAGTCTCTAAGTTAATAATTTATATAATGTTTTTCAAGTGACTTATGTTACTGAAATAAATTAACTTCCCAATAACATTTGAATTTATTGAAAGGGTCTGTTCTAAAGGATGAACCTGAGATAAGGCAAATTGAATATCAAAAAAAGTTTATTCAGTTGATGAGATATTTCTAAATCATGCTGAAAGGGCTCTATTGTGAATTACAACAGACCATATGTTAGAGAAATAAAGAAACATGCTGACACCTTGAAAGACCTTATTTTCTGCTTATTTTCACATTAAAAGTTTTATTTAGAGGGAGCTCGAAAGAATGACTTTCACATGCCTTTTTCCAAATTAATATGAAACATTTCACATAATGACATGGTTGTAAAATATAATTTTGCCCACCTCACCTTTTCCTCTAAGACCAGGTTTTTCCAGGCTCTTATTTGCTTATCATGGGTACTCAAACAGAATAAGCAAAAATAAGTTGTTTGATGATGATTCCATTCAAAGGATGATCTCATTTTTTCTTTTTTGAAGAAAAATTTTTAAGCACACTAAGAAGAATAATCAGTCTTTCTCCTAAATTCTTTCGAGTTTGTAGACTTCAAAATCAAACAATTTACAAGACTGCAACACTGTGCTGCTCAAGAAAAATTAACAAAGCTATTTTAAAAATTTGCATATGGTTGAAAAAAATGCATTTTAGTCTACTAAAATATAAAATTTGCTACTAAAATAATTTGCTGATTTAAAAAAAAAGTTTCAGCAATAAAAATAAAATATCTGAAACAGTCACATACACTGGTACTTTCACCTTATTTTTCTGCCTTTAACAGTGAAATAAGAAAGATTAAGAAAAAATATTTTGAATAAAGTGTTGGTCTTGACTTTAAAAATGTTTCATTGATTATTAAATATATTTAAAAAGAGCTCACTTTTCTTTGCAGAGTTTTAAAATCCAAAACTCGAAGTTAAACAATGATTTGGGGAAGTGATGTTTTCGTTTCAGCCACAAGATGGCACAGCACAGCCATAAAAAGGCTCAAGTCTTCTTTAACTAGGTTCATTGTCATGAGACCTTAAAACTGATCTTTAGAACATTGATTATTTTAGGTCACCATTATTCTTTTTTTTATCTTCTAACATTTTCCTCTGGTTTTGTTCCCTCTGTCTCTTGAGCCTTCAACCCGCATTGATTGAACATATTTTCTGTGTATTCATCATGATTCCCATTAAAAACACTGACCTGGCAAAATGTTCACTCTAATTGGTGGAAGTTAAATAAAAACAAACCTGAGTGACCCCAGTAAATGCAGCAAAGTCAGACTCCCAAAAGATAAAGATCCCCTCGTGCTCCTTATCTGCTAAAGCACAAACAGAGTCTGTATATATAATTTGATTTCTGGTTCGTTATTGGTTCATCAGTGCCAACAGTTCAACATAAACACCCCCTGCACCATGTATTCATCTGAGAAGTTCTTAATCAAACCCCTTGCTGTTGAATTTTGGACTAAGGTCAAATGTAGACTGAATAATTAGAGCAGTTTTCAGAGCTTTGTCAGAAGGAAGCCTTCTGTATAGCTTCACAGGGAGGGATCAATAATGATGGAAGGTTATGTTCGCACCACAGGACTTCATATCCAATTGGTGCACTTCTCTCATTTTCATTGAATGTTTTTCCTATTCTATATATCATGTTGATTGTAAAAGAACATCTTAAAGGTGAAAGATACTACAAAATCGTATCTGTCTAGAATTGTAATCATGTAACTGCTTTTATGTTTTGGATTGGTGTAGATCTGCTTTGCATTTTAATTACTGCACATTTCATGATTTATTATCTAGTAGTTTTCTAGCTGTTTTGAGAAATTTGTCAAATCACCAAATGCACTAATTATGTTTAAACACAGGCAATCAATGCAAACTGAAGAGTAGGTGGTAGCTCTTGTGTTTTAAATCAGAAAACATAACCCTGACGAGGCGCTTTAAAGTTTTTAACTATCAAAAACACACAGTATTCTCTCAAAATGAATGTGTTAAAAGCCTACTTAATTTTTGATTAGGGGAGAACAGAGTTGATTGTTACACTTCTTACTTTAATTTAAATTTTTATAAAATGTTATCTGAAGTCGATCACATTTCAATGTGTAATAGAAACCTTCACTCTCTGTGGTCTGAATTTGTGGAATGAAATTAACATTAACATCACTGGATGTATATGTAACTATTGTAAACTCACCAAACTGACGTATCGCATAATAAACTAGCTCTCTGGCTGCACCCTACTTTCAGAGATAAAGTTAAAGTGCCTTCTACCATTAGTGGTCCTCCAAAAAATTTTAGAATTATCCAGAAGCATAGTCTTGCACTAAAAAAACAACTAATTTTGAATGAATCTTATCAGTGTTCATAAATTCCACATTAAGCAAAAATAAGCACCTATTAGCAATTCTAAACCAACCCCAATTTTATGTTTTACTTTGTTGTTTCGTGAAATTTTAATTAGTATACATGACTTCAAGTTTCATGTCTTGTAACCACTGGCTTCTAGGCTAAAGTGTAAATTCATCTTGAAAAGTGAAGAGGATGTTATGAATGACAAATCACCAAAGCTCACTGATGGGTAACTGCAAGGGTGACCTTATGGGGGTCATCACAGGGGCATTATGGGGTTACCTACCATAACAGCAATTAAATGCTATTTCCATGTCAAGCAGTTGTTTGGGGAGCATTCCAAGGCAAAAAATATGTATATCTTCTCACCTCACAAATGTATATGGGGCTTGTTAAAGTGTACTGGGTATGCTCTGCGGATGTGTGGATGAAAAAAATTTTATATTTACGAAGAACCTCAGAGTTAATAATATGCCTTTCTGAAGTTTACAGAAACTATACAAGGAGCATCATAGAGTTTGTGCTGAATTCGGGACATCTTCACAGCAGTAGCATTATTCATGCTAAGTGTGGTGGTTGTGCAACACTCTGTTGAAAACAGGAATCTACTAGTTACACAGTGGTTGAACCCTTGCTTAGGGCTTGAATCTTTGCATACGTGGAAAAACAACTATCTTGTAGAAGAAGGATCCCAGTGTTAGTTAGTTTTACAGCCGCTCACTTCCAGCCTTCGCGGTCTACCTAGTCTTGGGAGGAATTTGGACACAGCTTCGGAGACAATTATGCATAGTTTAGGTGGGCTGAATAAGGCTGATTAGAGCAAACAGTCTTGGTAGGAATAAAGAGGTGACATGAAAACATAAATAAAGCACTGGGATGGCATGGCAGAAACATCAATCATTACAAAATGATGAGCTTCCTAAAAATCATTTCAAACTCCAAGGCATCCAGTCAATAATATGCTGAAAATAAACAGAATAAAATTATTTTGCTTTGCATTGATACTTTCTCATGTAGGTAATCCATATTATTATTTCCCCTATTAGTTTGCACCAGTTACTTTCTTCAGGGATGTTTCCTAAGTGTGGAATGGAGGAAAAACTGAGCAGGAATCTTTAGGGAAATATGAGCCATGGGCCCTAAAGCTCGACAGAATCTTGGGTGATACTATTTAAAAGTGAAAGGCATACAGCTGGATGTGGTTTACACAGAGTAATTGCCTTTGGTTCCAGGGGAATACAGAAATGTTTCTGCACTATAATCAATAAAAATGCAGTGGCTGGATGTCAGCAGCTGCTCCACTCATATGGGGATAAGAAAATTAAATAGATTAATTAATGCTACTCCTATTGTCTGTGGTTCTTTTGTGGCTGTGAAATACATACATTTCACAGGACAGTTCTTTTTTCTCCTCTGTGTTTATTCGGTTAAAGTTTTAGGAATAAATGTTTTCAAAACCAATATGTTTCAAGAAAAAAAAACCTCTGGATGTTTTCACACAAAAAGGCTGTGCACATTAATTACTGTGCTCGCCAATAAAACATTGTGCACATATTTCTCATGCAGCTGGAAAAATCTAAAATCTCTACTGAAGATAAAACACTAGCAGCAATCTGAAACCTGTAGAAAAAAATAAACTGGTTTGAAACCAGAAACAAAGATTTTGTTTGGATTTGGGGTGCTTTTCAGATTTTTCAACTGTTGTTAAAAGATTTTTAATTTAAATCTGTGTTATGAGCCTGAAACGCACACAAGAACACACACAGCTATCCCTCATTAGTCTGACTGGACACTGTATTTCATCAAATTATGTTTATATCTAATTGCACCGCCATCTTGTGGTTACAATTACTTAAACAGGTTTTAAAATTAAATATACATTTTTATGAATAGTGTGGTCCAATTTGCTAATCTAACAGTTGTTTCAGTTGTACAAAACAGTCTTGGGGAGAACAAACAACAGCCAATTCTATGCATAACACGTTTTCTCCAGACTAGACTGGACTGATTGGAGTAGAAGAATGTGTTCCATCCATTTTAGACTGTACAAAAGCGTACAAACCAAAAGGAATATATTTCATTGTTCTTCCTGGTAACCCTAATACTGTCTTGAAATAGATTTTTATAAGATTAATTTTATGTCATCAGTCATATCTTACATTTTTAATTAATTCCAGTCCCTGGGTCAAAATTCCAGTGACTTAAAAAGCCATCCAAATTTGGAAACAGCTACGATCAATATGACATTTGTAGCTATATTTGTTTTAGCTTTTAGGTTGTTGATATTTACTGTGGTGATACAGAATATTTTGACTGTGTAGGGTAGTTTGATCAGATTGTTCTCAAGTATGTTTTTTTAAGCTAATTAATATGCTTTTTGATTTAAAGAAAGACGGGGTTATTTTATGTCTCTGCTCTGTTCTCTGAAACTCCAGTCGGTCGTGGCAGATGGCTGCTCACACTGAACCTGGTTCTGCTTTTGATTCCTTCCTGTTGAAGGAGAGCTTTCCTTTCCATTGTCGCTATATGCATGCTCAGTATGAGGGATTGTTGCAAAGTCAATGCAAGCAACTGTCCACTGTCGCTACATTGCTCATCCAGGAGGAGTGAATGCTGTAAGTCACTGACTCGAATAATTTAGGGCATTTCCAGGTCTTATAGCCCACAACCATGAAGTGGCACCAACAACGGAGGTTTTAACCCAAACTAAATTAGGTCAAATTTTCCTATATACACACTGCCTTACAAAAGTATTGATAGCTCTTGTGTTTTCATTTTTATCAGTAGACAACCACAGACTTCAATTTTGTTGGGATTTTACGTGATAAACCAAAACAATGTAGCTCATAATTATGAAGTGAAAGGTGGTATAAACATTTTGTGGTGTGGATTTATTTTCAGCCCCCCTGAGTCAATACTTTGAAACAGTTTTTTTGCACACGTTGTACATGCAGGCTAAAAAGTTCAATTTAGGTCTCATCTGACAAGAACAACTTTTTCACATGTGTGCTGCATACTCTAAATAGCTTGTGGCAAACTGAAAATGGGGGACCTCTAATGCATTTCCTGCAATAGGGTTTTCTTCTTGCCACTCTTCCATAAAAGGTCACATTTTCTTTTGCATAATTGTTTAATAAATCAATTGGTCTTGGATGATAGCATGGAGCTTGATGTGATGTCACGATCAAGTTTGAAGAATTAGTTGAAAGTCAGAAAGCATTGGGATTTACTATATTGTTGATATATAGACATGGAAATTTCTGTTTTTATAATGATAGCATGCCAACTGCTAATACAAGAAGCTAAAGACAGTTAAAAATGTCACGTTGGTCATCTTCAATGATTGCTGCCTCTGTTCCTGATATACAAATGGCTGCTCAATGTAGGAAGGCATGAAAAATATTCTTTATAATGAATAATAAATTGGAATTGGTCAGGATTGCTATAATTCTAGGGTAAAGCTAAAGGTTTTCATTACTGTACTTTAGTGGCATATATATATATATACACACACACACACATATACACACACACACACACACATAATATATATATATATATATATATATATATATATATATATATATATATATATATATATATATATATATATATATATATATATATATATATATATATATATATATATATATCCTTTCTTAGTTCAATACCTCACCTGCTCATTGGCAGAAGTTCTTGGAGAAACACAGCCACGGAGGCCTCTATGGAGCTAATCATACAGCAGAAACAATAGATCCGAGAGCACACTGGGGCCCACCCATCCGGCATTGCAGGACATATAATAGGCTGCCCAGCGAGACCTGTTGCCACACTGCCTGCCCCAGTGTAAAGCCCATCGTTCCACTTCTACTCCCCAGGGAAGTCTGACTGCAGCTGGTGGAGGCACAGTCTAATTTCAGCTGTTTAATCTGTTGAGATATAGAAGCCCAACATAAGGCCAAGGTGAGACAGACTTTGAGGACCCAGTCACCTGCTTTGCCATTGTTATTTCTCTCCTCTAAAGTTTTTCTGGCTGCAACGAGATGCTACAAGAAATGGAAGACTGTGAGTGAAGATACATTAAAATGAAATATAAGGTTGTTAGATCCCAGAGCTTCAGCACATTAAAATAAACACAGACTCCGATTCTGTCTGCATGCAAAAACACTTTAAGTCTTACAGAAATTATAAAACAGCTGGAAGTCAAGCAGAATAATAATTATGAGTTTGAGTATGTGTATGTGTGAACTAGTAGTGTAGTGTTTTCATAGGGTGTGAACACATGCATTTTAAACCAGTTAAAATTGTCTTGGTATTTATCATCTTGTACACGTGAGCTTAAAAACCAACAAGTCGCTAACTTAAAAGTGACCCTTTGAGTTTACTTTTTGGCTTGGTATGAATACTTAACATTCGAGAGAAAAAAGAACAAGGAAATTACGCCCATAATGAGAATAACTGCAGTCCATAATATAAAATATCCAGCAGTGAAGTATCAGTCATCAGCGGGGAGTCAACACAAAGCTCTGCCTTGACTTAAACTGTGAGTCTACCTCCAGGACAAAATGTGATTTCTGTTCATACATTTCTCATTCATTGTCATCAAATTTACAGCTTTTGATAATAAGTGACAAGTAAAATGGTGCTATCTGTTATACCATTTTCTGTTATTATTTCTTTGTGTTACATTTTTTTCTGGTCTAATTTTGTCCGTATGTACAGTTTTGTTCAAAATGGCAAACATCATCAGCCAGATTAATCAGGGCTTTGTTGTTCTCCGACATGGCAAGAAGTTATCTACTAGGTTCCAGAATAGTTCCAACTTTATAAAAAAATGAAATACCACTAACATTGATTGGATAGGGAAAACATAATAAGGAATGCAGAACCTGATAGGCTGCTCAGCAAAAATTATCTCCAATGCTTTAAAATGGAAATTAAAAATCAGAAAGATGTGGAAGAAAATGGAAAACTGCCATTAATCATCTCAAAATGCTAAAGTCTCCAAAGTCATGGTGATCAAGGAGGGTCTACAGTTATTTGTAAGTACTGTAACAATTAGAACATGCCTAGGTGAAGACAATCTATTTACAAGAAGCCCAGTAACCAATTGCTGAAAAAATGACATGCACAGAAGTGGTTACAATTTGCCAAATAATACATTAACTGATCTAAAGAGAAACAGTGCAACACTTTTTGGGATGTTGTAATCAAGATTTTTCTTTCTGGTTTCGGTTGTTTGCCAGACTGCAAAAAAATCACTTCAAACCACAAGTTTATTGTTAAGTGTGATGCTTAGGCATCACGCGATAGGAATTTTTTGAATATTAAAGTGTAAGGTGAAGAGGAAATAACCTTGAAACAGTACATTTTAGCTTGTTAATACCTAATTTACTTCATGTTTTGCCAAAAAATTGAATGTAAAATGTTCCCAGAAATTAAAGCTATATTAAGAATTTTGGGTTTTAGTTAGTTTTACTTAAACACGTTTTACTTTAGAAGACAGTGGTGTATTAGGACTTATGAACAGACAATTAGAATATAAACACTTTAGGCATTTTGCCTCAACAGTGATTAAACCATTCCTTGCTTACTGCATTAAATTATTACAATGACATATTTAACTGCCTGTTTAGTTTCCAAACATAATATTAATTTTTCTTTCCAGTTATAATTTCCTAGAGAACAGGTGGCTATGATACCCCCAGTTTTATTTTTCTGTAGTAAAAGATAGTCGGTTGTTTTCTCATGCTTAGACTTTTTAACTTTGTTTATTCCTCCAATACTCAAAACCTGAATCCATGTAGTAAAAAACTCCAATAAAACAGACAAGAATGCATGAGTCTAATATCACCACAGTGCTCATATACATGCCACGATTACTTACAGATATGGAACGATGGGTTCTAATAAATACTAAATTTGCTTGTAAGGCTTCAAATAATTTGGTTCCAGAAACTGGAATCAGTGGAATAAGTACCTAACTCTTCATGTACCCATCATACCCCTCAGGCCTTCTGATCCTCCAGCTGTACCTTGCTCTTGTACGAGGACTCGAGAGAATTTCGCTTTTGCTTTTCTGGCCCCTGCATGATAAACCGGTCTCCTCTGGGAGTCAAATTCAGCAGACTCCCTTAGGACTTTTTGTTCTTACATAGTTACTAATGAGATCCCATTACGTTTGAAAGTGTGTCTGTGTTTAACTTAGTGAGGTCATGAATCTGCTTGTGTTGATTTAAACCTACTTGATCACCACTTTTACTTAAAATGTTTTTACTTTTTTTCTTTCTGCTTTTTTAATTTGTAAATTACTATGTTAGATAGGTTTTAAATATGGAACAATGTCTTTTGCCCCAAACTATTTATGTGCTAAGAAGGGAATCTGTATTATCGCACAGTTTTGGCACAACACTATGTTACCATAATGGCAGAACCAATAAATCAATTGAAGAGATTTTTAAAAGTTGTATTATATATTTTTGCTCAAAGTGTTGCTTATGCCATCATAGCAATACAGATGGTAATTAAATGATTGTTTCGCTAATAGTCTGAAGTGCAATGTCCACATAGAAACATCATCAATTATTGCATAAAATTTAAAAGAATAAACATTTTTGTGGAATTGTCAGGTTGTCAGTTCTAGAATTGCACCACTCATGGTGGCATCATGTTGGAGTACCTCTGTTACTGTCATTCTGATATATTCATTTTAAAAACCTCAAGTAATACCTCAACTAGAGCCCCAAATCCCATAAGCTGAAAAGGAGACTCAGTGGATGGCAACCACTTACATTCCACCATCTGCTGTTGCCAGCACTCCATGTGATTTCATCAGCTACAGACACATTACACCAAGGCGTTTGTGGCATTATCTGAGCTGTTTCTCTATATACCTACCTGCGTTATGTATTTATACCTTTATTTCTGTACTCGCGTACTTGTAAAATGTCATCAGTGGTGGCCCAGGTATGGTTCCAATCCAAAGTATGCATCAAAGCTGGTATACTCAGAGAAGCTGGAAATGTTCTTCTCCTGCCCATTTTATCAAGGATGCATCCTTCTCTGGACATTGTACACCAAGGTATTTCACAATGCACTGCACACTAGCAGTAGTAAATGGAGAGTGCAAACATTTATCATTTTTATACCAGTTTTAATTTATCAAAAAAAGTAGTTTCAGAGTTTTTAAGTGAGAAAGTAGACCTCAAAACGTCATCTATGCAATCTGTTCGTCAAGAACATGCATTCTTTGAAATGAGCTCAGAGTTTTCCAGCAGCTAAGCTCTGCTGACAGGCCGTGGTGGCTTTAGGTTTTGTGGGCCATTCAGGTGTGTTTTCCTCACTAACCGCAGCCTGATCCTCTCAAGTTTATCTGTTATTTTTTGCTACCTGTTTTCATGTTCATTGATTTCTCCATCACATACTGTATAACACAATGTAACCAGATTTTCTTCGTCAGAACATCAGAAGACTCAAGTGGAGGCCTCAACTATTGTCTGGATCAAAGACTACATGACAAACAGACCACCGTTTGTGAGACTTATGGGTCATGTGTCTCACCAGGTAGTCAGCAGCACAGGGGACTGTACTCTCACCAGTCATTTTCACTCTGTACACCTCAGACTTCCAGTACAAGACAGACTCCTGTCATCTGCAGAAATACTCAGATGACTCTGCAGTCGTGGGGTGTATCAGAGATGGACAAGAAGCTAAGTACAGGGAGCTAGTTGGCCGCTTTGTGGCATGGTGTGGAAGCACCATGGCGTTCACCTGGACAACAGACTGGTGTGTGGATGCAACAGTGACACTGTCTACAAAAAGGGACAGAGCAGACTGTACTCCTTGAGGAACCTTAGGTCCTTCAGTGTTTGCCGCAAGCTGCTGCATATCATCTATAGGTCTGTTGTGGAGAGTGCAGTCTCTTCTGCCACTATCTGTTGGGGTAGCAACACAAGAGTCAATGACTTAAAAAGCTCAACAAGCTAATAAAAGAGGCTGGCTCTGTTCTGGGGACTCTGGAGATAATTGTGGAAAGAAGCATTCTTAATAAAATGAAGAACATTATGGAAAACCCTGAGCATCCCCTTCATCAGACTGTCATACAACAACAGAGTGTCTTCAGTCAGAGGCTTCTTCAGATTCACTGAAAAACAGACCGCTACAGGAGATCCGTCCTTCCCATAGCCATCAGCATCTACAACAATTATTTTAAGAGACTCGCTTAATATGAGTTAAAACAACCTTTAATATCTCTTTGATCAATAAAGTATAGTTGAATTGAATTGTTGATCTCTACTTACAAGAAGACAAAACTGGATTATGTGTTTAAACTAATAAAAATTGCATTTTTCTTTGCAAATTAGCTCAAGCTCAGTCAGAATGGAGAGACATTTTCAACTCTTCTCAGACATTCTAAATATCATATAGGTTTGAGACTTTTACTTGGGAATTCTAAGACATGAAAATGGTTCGATCTAAACCACAACAATGTAGGCCTGGATGTATATTTAACATGCCTATGTTGTTGTCTCTGAAAGATATACCCGTGCCCCTAGTTTTTGGCAGCCTCTAAAAGATTTTCTTCCAGGATTGCCCTGTATTGAACTTCATCCATCGTCCTACAAACTCTGACCAGCTTCATGTAGAAAAAAAAAAAACATTCCCACAGCATGACACTGCCACCACTTTGTCTTAGAGAAAGGATTTTGTATTCTGGGTGATGTGCACTGTTCAATAAGAAGATATTTAATGTCAGTCTCATCTGACCATCCAGATCAATCTGAATTTCATTTTGGGGTACCAGACTAAAGGGTGCTGAATACAAAGGTATGAAAAAAAATAGTATAGTATAAAGGTATTTTGAAAACCATACATCTTTTTCATACTACTTCACAACTCTGTGCTGCTTTGTGTCAGCTTTTCAAAGAAAAATAAAAAGCTGAACTTGAATCATGACAAAATGTGAAACGTTCAAGGCGTATAAATACTTGTAATGTACTGATTTTTGAACTGCCATGATAAAGAAAAAAGGCATTAGAAACTGCATAAAAACAACACACCAGCAATATAATGTGGTATGACTGAAAAATCTGAAACCATCTGTCTAATGTACATTCATTTATACATTAAACAGAGATGGACTTCACTATAATTTTAAGAAGCTTGGTCATTTTCTCTCTTTCACTAATGTGAAATTTGCAATTGCTGAAAGGATATCAAACTTGCTGTCTCCCTGCTTCGTTATATGTACAGTAAGCTCATGGTGAAAGATGTGTGATGGTGTCTTATAATGGTTCGCACAGCGTCCAAACCATGGGAGGCTATGGTAGGTAAATGCCTCAAAATGCCTGCTGTGTACAGACAGGCCAAATGGAGCACAGCATGGCGAAGGACATCTAATGACTCACAGCACTGTATTCCTGTTTGTCTCTTGCATCTCTACTGAGAAAAATCCATAAAAGTTGCCATGCGAAACAGGATTTTTGGCGAGAAAGTAGTCTGTGACTGACATTTTATTGAGCAAGCTCGGGAATGCCCTGGTTGACATCTGTTAGGTTTAGCTTTACTGACAGCCTTTTTTTTTATAAACTCAATGTAAAAGCATAGCACAGAGATATAACAGAAGTTGTTTTTAGAAGGAACTCCTGTTAAAAGCTTAACTTCATCAAAGAAACCTCTTTTTCTGTTTCTATTTGAATTGCACGTGTCTTATTTAGTTTCCTAGCAATGGCTTTAGTTAAAATTTCAATTAACCTATTTATCCTTTGGTATTCAGCAGATGTTCAAAGAAAACCCAGAAGCACTGATTCCCAATGCCTCATAGAACCAACCCTTTTGTTACAATCTCCTTATTTTTTTCCCCATGAAGCTGGTGCAGTATGTTACTCGACTTTGAAAATGACTGTATGCAGTGGGAATGAGGTTGAAGGAATATAAACCAAAGTGTTTGCAAGACAAAGGTAAGAAAATTTGAGTAGCATTTAAGGTAAAGAAAAACAGAAATTCCACTGTGTTGTGATGGTAAGGTGTAGAAGGAATATTTTCTTCTATTTTTTGTAACCATTTTTTAAATATTTTATTGGACTGAGTTCTCATTACAGAAAGGTAGCTGATCCAAATTTAGTTTTATTAGACAATGATTGTGTTTGAATCTTAAAATTTTCCAACATTTATATAGTGCAGCCGCTAATCTTTAGTATTTCATAGTATTCTGTAACTGTTTGTATTTCACTATTTTCAGAAGTTAAATAAATATTCAACTTAATTCCATATGAATATTCCTGCTTGTGCCCATGAGTTAACATCATCATGTCCCTAATACAAGTCACATAGAAAATACTAACATGCTTAGATATGATCATTTCTACAGTTTTTACAGTCAATTAAAATTATACTTGCATAAGTGTTTTTGACTGAATTTTATTTCTAGAAAGTGAGTATAAAGTGCATTGAATCAAAATTTTTATTTTAGAAAGGTCTGAATGTTGTTTAGAAACAGATAGGGGAAAGCATGTTATGTTATTAATGTCTTTTTTAAGGGCAGAGGTGTTGGTCATAATGAGCGTAACACTAGGTGGAGCTCTTGTATCATACTCCTGTGACATCCCTACCCATCTCTGTGAGTCGGGGTGCTCGGGGCACATTAGTGACAGTTTTGACAGTTTCAAGCTGAGAAGAGCAGCTTATGATTGACAAGCTGATGGACAGACAAACAGTGAAAACCTCAAAAACCAGCTGTCCCTGCCATGTGGCCATCTGTCGCTTCCTGTCTAATTGGAGGATGAGAGCTCTGCATGAAGTGCTGGCCTGCTTGCTTAAGAATTTATCCCCATATGTTTATGTAATGTTTTTTGTTTCTATACAATGACATGATATAAGGCAAATTTGTTATTAGCAGTGTCACTACAGGGAGTGACTGTCAATAGATCAGTCCTTCAGCTGACAACATCTACGATCTATAGACGTGTCTGTGCTGAAGATATAACCTGGATCACAGAATCAGATAAAAAGCTGAGTTGCGAGCTTATAGCTAAGCCCCTCTGACATTTGGTTCACATAACTCCAGAATTCAAGATTTCACAGGATGTTGTGTTCACCTAGTGTAATGTTAAATGAAAAATGTAGCTTTACTCCCCTCACTATGAGCTGACTCTATAATATGATGGACACATCCATTTAGGTAGCCTGAGTATGATCAATACCAGAAAAGATATGAATCATACAGTACAACCAATTCTCCCCACTGAGGCAAGTTCATATTACTCATTTTACCTGTCATGCATGTATGTAGGAATGAGTATATATAATGTGCCCAGATCTCCAGCATAACTTTTTACCTCGAACAAGCAGACAAAATGCAGTTGCACTACAACGTAGTGCTACAAAAATAAAGGCCAACAATCCAAATCAAAATTGGTTAAGCAGAAAAGAGACATTTGTGGAATTCAAGGGGGTTGAAAATTCAAGGGGCAGTGAAAATCAAAGAGAAAAAGCCCTTGAATCTCACAAGGGACACATTGTTTTACCATCACCTGAGATCATGTAGAATTAGGTCAGCTTGAGGAAGGTCCTAGAGAAATCGAAATGGGTCAGCCTGGGATCTGGTTGCACAGCTTGCATTGTATGACAAGGCTTCCTGGAGCTGTTCAAACACATCAAGAAAATTAGTGTAAGAAAAAGTAAGACCACTGACATATAAATGTAAGACTGATCACCTGGAAGATATACCTGTCTTTTGAGATCCCTTAGTTTCTGGTATGCAGTCTCAACAGTCCAAATTATTCAAAGGGCAATAAAAGGTTTCTCACATTTTCAACCTAATAGGTCTTTTTCGGGATGTTCTACAGCAACACTAGTGACACACACGATCCAAATTACAGCAACATCTGAACAAATGTAAGTTACGTTTGTTAACTTAAACATAGGACCACATTCAGTTCATCAAAAACTTAATTTCTATTTTCCATCAAAGCAACATGTCTTATTACCACTTATACTGCAGAAGGCAGTGAAAGTGAGGTTATTTCAACCTCCAAGAATATCTGAGACAACTTGCCTTACACCTTCACAATGAAAGTCTTAGGTATACGGTATGCTGTATACTGAACTTCAAATAAGATGATTTTTAAAGTTAATTGAAACAGCACAGTATCCTATCTGCTTTTAAAAATAAAACTGTGTAAATAGAGGATAAACTCTGGGTTCAGACTGCATGTTGTAATTTGGACCTCCGAGCTATTACACAGAAGCTGTGTGTGTTCATGATTCTTCTTCTATAACTACTACAGCTACTACTACGTAGTAGGTACTACTACTTAGTAGTAGTAGCTGTAGTAGTTTAGTGTGCCCCAGGGCAGCTGTGGCTATATTGTAGGATTATAGCATGTATAAATTATAGCATATCATTTATGTTGCAGTTAAGATGATCTCCAAGATAAATTTGCAGACAGTATTTATAATTTTTTCATAGTGTTACTTGTTTGTTATGTAGTAAGAGTGCACTTTCTCTCAGTGTTGTTATAATTATTTACTTTTGAAGGTAGAATACATTTTCGGTGTTGGGCTAAACAGTTTTAGGACAGGGTTATTCACATGCTTGATGCACATTTTTGCAAATTGATTATCTTATCATATATGTTCTTTGGTCCAAATGCACTGTTTTTAAGGCCTATGTTTTCACAAAGGGAAATGAGAAAACAGACCCAGATTTCCTTTGAAAAAAGATATTTTTGTCATCACCCATCCAACATGTGTCTGATGGACTAATGACCTTTTCAGGGTGTGTCCCACCTATAGTCCAATGACTACTGGCTGAAGGTAGGCGCATAATCACTAGACCCTGCAAGGAGAAGTGGGCATAGAATGATGGAGGGGCTGGTGCTAGGGAAAGGGATAAGCCTAGGAAATGAGATTTGAAGTGCTGAACATCCTAAAGTGCGACTGCGATGACAGTTTAAGGTAACATCAACAAGCTGCCTTTTAGGCAAATGATGGTAACATGTTTGAGAAAACCATTTTATGGATTCCAAGAAACGTTTTTATTAAAATGAGGCACTGGTATGATCTGGTTCAAGGCACACAAATACACTATCAGGTTCAGAATAAGGTCAAAGCGTCAATAGGCAAAACTGCTTGGCTGGGGAAAGAACTCAATCGTGAGTTCTTTGTGTAGATGGGGAATTCATCTAACCTGTGCTTGGCAGCTGTACAAAGGCACCCACAGAAGGCTACCAATGGTGGCAGAATGAAAAGGTTCTTAAAGCAGTTTACAAAGATTCTGATCTCAGCATTCACTAACAGCAATTTGAGATCATTCTGTAAAGACCACCTCCATTGTCAGGAAGATGTCCACCCTGCAGATAAAATAAGTGACAGGACTTTTCACCTGGGGTTTCACATAGGCCGAAAAATAATATAAAAAAGACTTACAAAAAGCGAGACAGTAGATCTAGCTGAAGATGAAGGCTCTGCAGCAAATGGTAGTTTATTGCACCTGCAATGCAAGCTGGGGACTCATCATCACCAGCTGAGTTGTCAGCGTGAAGGTGTGGGATACTGAAAAAGGCACAAACCCCAATGTTCCCCAGGATAAGTTGGTAGTGATGTGTCTAAGATCATCCCTAAAGACCATGTCTGAATAAGAAATGCCCTGCTTATCATTTATAGCAGTGAAAGAGGAAAGGATAGCAGTCCTGTCAAGCAGTGCTTACACATTGTGTTGCTTTGTGATAAAGACTCTAAAAGTCACTATGACAGTGAAACGTTGAGCGTCTTTTTTTTTTTTTAACATCCAGAGTTTTTTGATATTGTACTAAGCTGCATGTTAATAGTGCAATAGTAAAGATTTGATTAAAAAATTTGGCTGAAGCATACATTCTATTGGAAAGCAGTTAAGAGGGTTTACAATGAACTGAATTTGAATATTTGAGTATAGTTTTATAGTTATCCATTGTGGTTTGTGGACTAGTGAAGTAACAGACACATACCAGGGTCTTTAAAACAATCATACATAGTTTTAAAATTAATTAATACAAAGTTCTAAAGAATATAATAAACAACTTACACTAAGAATGTTCTATCTTGTTGGCAGATGCCAACGAATACCAGTGCATTAAAACCCATTAGAGATCATTTGGAAAAGATAGAGGGTCTTTGGCACCAATCAATTAAGGTCAGTGCTAAGATGATGCCATGCCAGAGCTGGAGGGCTCTTAAACTGATGAGTGTCAGCAGCTTTGGTGATCGCTGGAGGACTAATTCAGTAGACATCCACCCCCACCCCCCTTGCCTTTACCCCTACTCCTCTCGGATGAGTGCTGCTCTGACAGAAAGAGCTGCAGGAGGAGGAAGGAAATAAAGGCTGACATATCAGCATGCTCTCTACATCTTGTCAGAGGTGTCCTCTTGTGCACCAATCCAATATCTAGAAACCCTTCGTCTTTTTTTGCTTTGTTCTGTCTACTTCTACTACTTTTAAGTTGTTCGGGGTATTTAATGTATGGGGGGTATAAATACAAAATTTGTACACACTCATGAATGTGCTTGAATATTAAGTGTATCTCTCTCTATAGATGTTCTTTATCTCAGTTAACCACTGTTAATGTATTTAACCCAGTCAAAGTGACAAAGAGTGAATTGGAGAAGTGTTGAAAAACAGAGCAGATGAGATTATTTTTGCAGGTCTTTGAAGTGGTGGGATGTTTTTTTTTGTCAGTTGCCCTTCCCAGTCTGTTTCACCCAGACCTTTGTTTAAGAGCTCTTATCCAGACCCTTCATTGTGCTTCCTTCTACAAATCAACTAATCTTTTTTTTTTTTTTTCTTAATGCAGTGCTGCCTTTTGTAAGACTTTATTTTTGGTGTTCAAAGGGGAATGAGATACATTGTTAAGGATCAACGGGTTTTTCTGAGCACACTCAAGCAAGGTTTGAATTCCAGTAATAATTGGCATCATTTCAAGAGCAGAGACTGCCCAGTTCTTAATAACACCAGATACCTCAAGAATCATGCGTTTCTAATTTTCAGCTCCCTGCTGCGTTCCTGGTAAATTTGTCACGTTACTTTTGTCTGTTCTCTCACCAGCAGTGCAATTTGCAGCCGTCCTAATTAAGCCCTATATGTTAATCGGGAACATTAAAGACCACAGAAAAGAAAGTTCAGGAAAGCTAATCAACAGTGCAATTTAGGAAGTTAACTATAAGTTCACTCCACTCTACATTTAGGCATTAATTATTCTAATGAGAGCAGGGAGTGTATTTTAAGGTCAAACCGAGCTACTGGCAGATACATCCGGACTAGAAGTCATATTGTATGTTAATTAAAACATTCATCTAAGAGAGTTAAATGCAGCTTTCTGATGACCTTGCCGATTATGTAAGTTTTCGCTCCTAACAAGATAGCTCAATTTTGAATTTGTTCTGTATTATTACCCATCAGAAAAAAATTACCTGTTCATTCTCTGTGAACTGCAGTATTTAAATTAAAACTAACATTTACCATGGCAATAAAAAAAACCTGAATATTTGTTGATTAATTTTTTATTTAGTTATTTTTTTTGCAATTTTATCAGTTTGCTTGGATTTATTGTCTTATTGATTACCAACGTTTAATTAAATTCAATTTAGTGTATTTATATAACAACAATTTCCAACAAATGTTGTCTCAGGGCACTTTACAAAGTCCCTTGAGACCAGAAAATGATATCTAATGTCACACTTCATATGACATAACCTGTTGGACAGCTAGTCTCAAATTTGATCATCCTTTGGTACATACAGAGTCGAAAATTCTAAATACAATGCCTGCAAAGTAACTAAGTGACATAGTTGTAAAACAATCCCAAATCATGAGCTCCCTGCGTCCATGCTTGACAGTTGGTGTACGGTGTTTGTGTTGATACCCTGTTTTTTATTTTGGTTTTTTTTGCCAAACAAAGTGCTGTGCATTATGGCGAAACATATCTACTTTGGTCACATCTGACCGAAGGATCTTATTGCAGAAATCTTGTGGTTAATTCTGTTGCAACTTTGCTCCTATAATCTTTGTCAGATAGTAGAAACTTTCTCCTTGCAACCCTTCAACATAAGCCATAATTGTGAAGTTTTCTTCTAATTTCCCTGACACAAACACAAACATGCTAAGCGAGGCCTGTAAAGTCCAAGACGCAGCACTAGAATTTTTATGCAGTCAGTTTCTAAGTATTGCATAGTCTTACCCTGGGTTGTATTTGCTAGGAACTATTCATGCGAAGACTAGCTACTGTTGTTCCACTTGTGAATAATCTTTCTCACTGTAGAGTTCCAGATTTCAAAATGTATGGATATGGAGTTGTAATCCTACGGTTGAAGGGAAATAACAATTTTTTAGCAGCATCTGGTGGCTACTTCCCTTCCAATAGAAATGTTACTCTGTTTTTCTCACTTTATAGGCAGTCATGGACACGTGCTTCAAACCTTGAACTACAATTCTATAGAACTACTATTTCAAAGCTTTCTTTGGTGCAAAAAAAGATATAATGATCGTGTTACTTGTCACGATCAAAGCAGCAACTGCTAAATTTCCTGAATGAATCACCAATCTGGTTCACAGTTTAATCTGGTGATTCACTGGCAGTGCCTCATCTTGATTCTGACATGTGACATCTTAAGATAATTTTGATTTCAGAGCCAATGTTGAATTTCCCAAAGTAAATTAATTTCATCCTCAACAAATACAAAGTAAATTTTGGTGATATGGAGTTTACTAGAGCTTCACAGGTTGCCACTGGAATCCTCTTCCACTCCACCATGATGACATCATTGAGCTGATGGATGAAGACCTTACACTCCTCTACCATCTGTTTGAGGATGCCTCACAGATGCTCAATAGGGTTTAGGTCTGGAAAAATGTTTGGCCAGTCCAGTGCCTTTACCCTCAGTTTCTTTAGCAAGGCAGTGGTCATCTTGGAGGTGCGATTGGAATTATTATGTTGTAATACTGTGCTGCGGCCCTTTTTCTGTAGAGAAGGGATTATGCTCTTCTTCAGTATGTCGCAGTATATGCTGGCATTTATGTCTCCCTCCAGCAGCAATCATGCAGCCCCAAACCATGACATTCCCACCACCATGCCCACAAGCAAGACACACTTGTTTTTGTACCTCTCACCTGGTTGCCACCACACACACTTGACACCACCTCAACCAAATAAATCTATCTTGGTCTCATCAGACCACAGGATATGGTTCCAGTAATTCTTGTCCTTAGTCTGCTTGTCTTCAACAAACTGTTTGCAGGCTTTCTTCTGCATCATCTTTAGAAGAGGCTTCCCTTTGGGATGACAGCCAAGCAGACCAATTTGATTTAGTCTACAACATATGATCTGAGGACTGACAGGCTAACACCCTCACCCCATCAATCTCTGCAGCAATGCTGATAGCACTCATGCATTCATTTTTTAAAAGATAACCTCTGGATATGATCGTGAACATGTGCACTCAAATTCTTTGGTCAACCATGGGGCCACTGTCTTGGCCACTGTGCTGCAGCTAAGTTTAAGGGTGTTGTCAATTTCTTATAGCCTAGGCCGTCTTTATGTAGAACTTTTTTTTCAGATCCTCAGAGAGCTCCTTGCTCTAGGGTGCCATATTGAACTACCAGTGACCAAAATGAGAGCGTGAAAGTGATACCACCAAATTTAATACACCTGCTCCCTATTCACCCCTGAGATATTGTAACACTAACAAGTCACATGACAAAGGGGAGGGTATATGGTTAATTGGGCACAACTTGACATTTGACTCAGTTTTCTTGGCAGCGGTTTAGACAATAGGGGCTGCAGGTTGAATTTTTTTAAAGGGTAGGCAAATTAACACTGTTATTTAGGCTGTACGCTGACTACATTACATTGTATCATAGTGTCATGTCTTGAGTGTTTTCCCATTAAAAGATTAAACGATAATTACAAAAATGTAAAGGGTGTACTCACTTCTGTGAGATACTGTTTGCAGGATTGATTGGTTGTATTTCTATTTATAAAATACTGTACAAGCTGACCGACTCGATGCAATCTGCTGGGTTTCCTTAGATATAAATACTTTTTAACCAATTAAAATAATAAACTGAATTGGACTGAACTGTGATAATTAGGATCAATTGGAATGTATGAACCTGACTGATCTGCATGATTCGATTAAATTTACTTTGTAAAGTGCCTGACATGTGTTGTGAATTGGCATTCTATAAATACAATGATTTTAATTGAATTAATGAAAACAAGATTTATTTTATTCCTATATTAAATGTGAAAAATCCCTTTTTTAACTGTGAAAAATGCAAAGAGATGCAAAGGTGCAAACTATGTTTCTATAAACTGTACATCCTCACTATTTCATCAGAGGCTCACACCTCACTTTAAAAATGCACATTATAACACATCTTTGGGACTTGTGAACATGAACATCTGCACCCCTGTAGGCTCTGAGGTGCTTCTTTGGCAAAGGGAGGAAGTGTGTATGAACTTGTAAAATGTTGTCCTGAACTCCTATACCATTTAATTCTGTGACTCTAACAGCTCTACACCAGCTTCAGACCGAAAGTTTGTGCACTTTTGCCTCCACTTTTTTTCTGTCTTTTGTAATTAATTCTCCGTGGAACCTTACATCTCTGGGGGTTGATCCAATGTTTCTGTAGTTCCCAACTACATTTGACAGCAATAGATGTTCAATCTCACCTAAAAAATATCCTAGATTTTGGGAACAGGATACAGTATAGAAAGCTTAAGGCTAACCAAGGCTCTTTGACAATGCTTTAATAAATAATCGGGGTTATTTACCAGTTTGGCTAAACCATTATATCGATGCCAGTTTTGAAACATAGGTTTTTAAAAAAGCTCACTGAATGTTTTCACAGTGATGAACATAAGTAAAGCTTATTTTCATAGAACTTGTTGCATTCACGCTATCCAGTTACAATAGTAAGTGAAAAAATGCAAGTACCTGATTCAGGATTTATAGAAACTAAAAGACTAAATTACATTTAGGAACTAAATTACATCCCTGAATCAGGGTTGGGCGACCCAGGGACAATTTCCAGCCCCCTGAACTGATTTTGTGTGGCCCCTGACCACAATTCAAGAATGGTACATACTTGGCCCCCAGCACAGCCAGTTGCTGTTGGTGAAGACTTTTTTTAAAATTAGAGTTAAATTTTTTGTTTTACTCAAAATTTTTACTGACATATTTAAATTTTAAAATGGAAAATTTTAGGAACAACATCTTGGCTAAATAACTCAAATGTTACTGTCTGTAATAGACAAGAAAAAAGAAATCACCCCCCCACCCATTTCTCACAGAAGAAGCAAAACAAGCTTAATACAGTATATTTTGCATTGTGATGTCAAATAATAATGCCCAAATGTTGCAGTTTGTTGCAGTTTGATTTTTCACAAATCTCAATTTTTGTTTCCATATTTTCTTTTTTAAAATAACAGTAAAGAAACAGCCAAGCCCTCATTTCACGTAGGCCAATGTAGGGCATAATCTTTCTCACTTTAATGTACTATGGCCATAGTATCAATTTTGGGTGCAACATGTTTAATCATCTGGTAATGTAACCCCTCCTCTCCCTGCAAAAACTTGGTATCGCCCAACCTTCTTTCTCTACCAAGCAGCGGCTTTCACCGGTTAATTGTGGAAGCAGCTGCTGGGCAGTGAGTGATTCTTAACACTGTGATTCTGGCTATTTGGGGATTGCATATTATTTTAAATGAGAGCTGACTGTAATAAAGAGGTGGCAGAAATATTAGAAACCGCTTTGAACCCCCTCCCCCGCCCAATAAAGTGCTTGGAAACGTTTATTTATCGTTTATCGATTTATTGAACGATGGGTTAATAGTGGGTTTACATATTTAAACAGAAGCACACAGGCTTTCAATGCAGAATATGATGGGTTGCAGAATTTGGTGTAACACCGGCACTTAGGGGTAAAACTTAGATGTGCCGGTACTCCACTAAATAAGGCAGATTTTTTGATAAGTAGCTAATTTCTAATCAGTGCTGTGAGTGGAAAAGAAACAAGTGCCGGCAGTCAAAGTTGTTGAGCGGGCTGTGTGTGCTTGTGTGTGTGTCTGTGTAACATAGTAACATAGTTGTTACTGATTTTGAGGGTTAAGAGCACTGCCAACAAACTTGATCATTTTACTAGGGTTCCATTCCCCCATCTAGAAAAAAGGGTATGAAACATAGAGGCAAAGTCAAAGAAGATATCTACCTATAATTAAACAGTCACTCAAGCTCTTCTCAGCACCAAAATATCATATATAAGGCCCAGTGATAAACAAACAGCCACTTATATCCGCTTTGCCTATATCCCACTTTCTGAGATTCATTTAGGCACTAGTTTAAATTTCCTTATAAGTCTGGTTGCACTGGGCCAGTCCATTAGGAAGGCACCAGAGTGGAACATAACATTTTCAGTTTCAATTAAGTCTATGAGGGCATACATAATGCACAGCGGAGGTTTGGTCTCCTAGGAATGCTGAATCTATGAGCTTGCAGAGAAATGACATCGCGGTGGACCAAGGAGCTGACCTGCATTGAATGTTTTACTTGTATTAAGCTGTAAGATTTGTCAACCTTAAGTGAATTAGTATGTGCTCATTGGAATGTAAAGATAAATCTGAAGTGGGCATTTGTGTGTGTGTGTGTTTGTGTGTGAGAGAGAGAGAGAAGCTGGCTTTAAAAGTATGAAAACTGGACAAGACCAAACAAACTGAATTACACTGAAGCTCATCAGGCTAAAGTTACCTTGTAACAATTTCCAATATGGGCAAGTGTTTTTGTAGATTAAAACATTATTTCATGTCACATGTCTTTTGCCCTGAACTACCGCTTTCCTAATGACAAATGTATTAATATCATTTTTGATATTTCCCTTTAAAAATAAATTCCCAAAAACTGAAAAGAGGAGCATTTACAATTTGCATGCATCTTGGTATTTACAGCAAAGCGACACAGCTTTACGTACTGGCAAGTCTTTCTTCCAGAACATCAATATATATTTGCAAGTAAAGGAAAAACAACTACTTCATGTCAAAAACTCCAAGATTTTGATACGCTCCCTAAATTAATCCAGACCTCAAAGGATTTACTGCTGTAATCACACACCTGCATAACATTAGGCAGGTGGCTTTTCTACTGTTGATCAGTATATTGAGAATGACAACACATGTATTTTCAAAACTTAGTTAAAAGAGTCTGAAAAAAATTCTCCTTCAACTGTGCCAAGTATTGGTGTAAAAGTATTTGAATCTATATTTGTATTTGTTAAAGCATGACAAGAAATATAATTTGAACAAAAATATAAATATAAATCGTCAATTAATTAATAACTATCATTTAATTGCCTGCTAAATAGGCAAATGAGACACAATGAGACAAAATGAGACACAGTCTCTCATGGATCTAAAACTGAAAAAATCATAGGCAATAGTAAGCACAATAGTAAAATACATAATCTTGACAATTCTGTATGTTAGTTTGACTGCACTGCTGTTCCTCATGTTCTGAGAGCTGGCTAATTTCTGAGCATGTTGCCTTGATCGTCTAGCCTCTGCTAACCTGGTGTGCACTGCCTCTTATGGCTTATGTTGTTTAATTTGTAGCCAAGTATCACTGTTGCTGTAGATCCAGTAGGTTCCAGTTCCAGTATTGTGCATACTGCTTTATTGGCATCTTTTAGTATATTTTCATAGGGTACATCATTACTTAGCCTTACAGGTCCAGGATTCCTAGTTGCCCTTGTATTCAGGAGGTCTGGGTATCTGAGTGGAATCTGGTACACATCATCCTGCAGGGATGATGACATATTCACCCTGATGCATGCCCTTGCCAATGCATCTTTGCTGCATTTCATCAATATTATTGTTGTGATAGTAATTTCCTCCAATGAACATTAGAGCACTGAGTCAGAATTTGTTTCTTGGTCAGTCTGGATGTGGGATTTTGAAGTTTCCACAGATCCAAGTGTATGGAGCTAAATTGGGGCCATAAAGTTTGTCCGAAAACATTTTTTTTGAAACTGAGAAAAAAGGATTTATAACTGAAAAATAATTTTAAAACTGAAAAAAAGAGTTGAATCTGAAAAAAAAAAAATTTGAAAATGAAAAATATTAAACTGAAAAATAAAAGATTTAAAACTGAAAAGAAATGTTTGAAACTAGTGTCCAGATTCAGGTTTTTCTTTCAGTTTCAGATTTTTTTTTTTTTCAGTTTCAAACTGCTGCATTTTTACATTTATTCAAAGAAAAGGTGCACCAGCAACAGGGACAGCCGCAGCCTTGAGAGGATTGCCAAGCGAAATCTGTTCAAGAACTGGGGCTTCAGAGGGATTGAACTAAGGCTGGAGTCAGTTCATCAGGAGCCAATACACACAGAAAAATTCTGCAAATGGGCTACGAGCATCTTACCTGGGCTAAAGAGAAAAGGAACTGGATTGTTGCTCAATAATCCAAAGTTCTGTTTTCAAATTTAAAGTAAATTCTGCATTTCATTTGGAAATCAAGGTGTCAGAGTCTGGAGGGAGAGTGCAGAGGTACATAATCCATGTTGCTTGAAATAAGCAGTGCCACAGGCTATTCGCCTCTATGCCACAGCACACTGATGCAGTAATTTATGGAAGATGAGGCCCAACCAAGTATTGAGTGCATAGAAATTGGCCTATTTTTCAGAAGCCTGACATTTGTGCTTAAAACATTCCTTTTTGATTGGTCTAATGTGATATTCTAATTTTTACTGAGACACTGAATTTTGGGTTTTCCTGTACCTGTAAGCCATAATCATCAAAATTAAAAGGAATAACAGCTTGAAATAGTTTGCTCTATGTGGAATGAATCTCTGTAAAATAACCGTTTTACTTTCAATATTATAATATTTTGAGATGTACCTGTATATGAACCTACAGTTATTTTATTTTTTCATATTTTTACCTCTAACAGATTTGTAAAGTTTTTATTGATTTATATAAGATACATGTCATGTAAAAGATGGGAAAAAGTCTTTAGGTTATTTATGGTGGTCTCATTTTAATCTCACAAAACCCTAACATTTTAACAGGGGTGTGTTCATCTTTTATGTCCACTGTGCATGGCATTGATTTAAATTAAATATTTGACTAGGACTCGGCAAATGCCAATCCTTAGCAATAACTCGGAGTGCCCGCGGGGAAAAACGTCCTGATCAGGACAACTACTAATGATTGAGTCTGTAAGCAGTACAAATAGCCTTCTCTCTGTACTGAGAGAGTGGAAGAAATAAAATTAAAAAAGCATACATTAAAAACAGGTCTTACTGATTCACCAATTAAAGTTAAGGGTAAATATTGAAATATTGATTCTTAAAGTTAGATTAAACAAATGACACCATTTGCAAAGGACATTATGTATGACTAGAAGTAAATTATAAGAAAATCTTTCGCAGTATCTGTGTGTTGACCTTTAAACCAATTGGAAAAGTTCACATTTGCAGCAGAACAATCATTTGTTAGAGTTACCATTCTCTCCGGTTCTGTAGTTTTACTCTAAAACGTGTCACCTAATTTGACTTTTGCTAAAACATGTTTTATTAATGCTAACCAGTTGGAGTTGACTGTTGCTAGTCAGTGATTTTGACAAGAGACCAAGCAATCATACTGGTTGGAAAAGACATTGTAGATGCTGTACTTGAACAAGAAAAACAGGCTACTAAAGGCTAATTCAAATCTTGTATCAGATTGTGCTACATTGACTTGTGGCAGATGCCAATTAGGATCCGATTTTACCTTATTGCATCAGAAATGATCAGTAATAAACTGGCATCTCATCTGAAAATAGGCTTTTTTCACACTTTGGAGCGGTTCTTAATGATAATCTATTGTTGGAGGGTAAGTCTGTCTGATTTGCTAATTAGGGTTGTGAGGGTTTTCAAAATGTGCTCAAAATGTATTTTAACAAATTTATGATGGCATCTTTGGGAAGGTAGAGTGCCCAAAATGTATTATCTTTAGAGATAATTAAGTATAATGTTAGTGATTTGAAATTTTAGTCTGCACTATGTCTTCAATGTGCAAAGCTCATTTTGTATTTCTTCAACGAACAAGTGATCCTGACTGTAGAGTTACATTGTGATAAGTGACCATCCACAGATCCATAGATATTGACAGAACAACATTGTGTAAAGGCTACAGGCCTACTAGCCACCCATGGCAGGCCCTTAGTGTGTGTATTTATGTCTCAATTCCGTCTAGAGAGGCCAAGTGTGGCCAAATGGCCGCCTCAACCACAGCAAACGAGACAGGACAGAACAAGTCATTTTCTCCAACCCCCTCCGGTTAAGCTTCCTATTTTCGCACGACTTGCTTTAGAATTGCTTTGTCTCACTATGAACAATATCCTGATGGCACAGTGAGTAGGGGAAACCTAGGGGCAAGGTAGGAGTGGGCAGGCGTGGGTGATCAAGTCAAATGCCAGGCCAAAGAGAAGAAGCTGATACATTTCCAAAGGCTTAGTCAGGATTTGGTAGCTCCATGAACAAACTACACTTTGGAAGAAAAAATAAAGCTGGTATCCAAACTTTTCATTTTTCCCTGCTGTTGTTTACTCAGTTCAATCACAGCCAGGTTGAATGGTCTTCTCCTTTCATGTCTCAGAGGTGCAGATGACCTTCCTTTAACCTTCCACTGAGCCTGAGTGACCACAGACTGCATTTTAGCTCAGCAACTTGAGCAGTTTCCCCCCAGATTTCCCCCAGGTCCAGTTCACTGCCAGAGGATTACAGGGTCAAACACAGGGACTTTATTTCACGCCCAGACTAAATGTCCTGAGGGCTCAATTGTTATGAGCTCACCAGTATATTACTCAGATTGCAGATCATGATGACCAAATAAGCGCTGGTGTGGACCATTTATACTCATTATCCTATTGTACAGTCTTGACCCTAAACTATCATGGCTCTTAATATTTTTTAGCAGTTTTTTTTAGTATTTTAATTTGTTTTTAGCATGTATTAAAGACCTCATATTTAATTTTTAGTCAACAATTGTGTAAAGCTGAACAGCAGAATCTCATGAACCTTAGGTTCTAGAATGACACCAAGAACACCTCAATCTTAAAATCAGTTAAATGCATTATTATGTGCAGGCTGCTTTAGTTTTAGCTTAGATTTGAAGCTAAACTATATTCCAGTAAATTCACAAATACTTTATTAATCTCAAAGGGAAAGTAAATGTTGTTGTAGCTCATATTATACAAGTTTCTTCAAAGAGCCTTTGTAGATGCTGATGGCTGTGGGCAGGAAGGATCTCCTGTAGTGGTCTGTCCAGCCTCTAACTGAAGACACTTTGTTGTTGTATGACAGGCTCATGAAGAGGATTCTCAGGGTTCTCCATTATGTTCTTCATTTTATGAAGAATCCTTTGAACAATTATCTCCAGAGGTTCTAAAGGACTCCTGAGAACAGAGCCAGCCTCCCTTATTAGTTTAAGTTTTTTTTTAAGTCACTGGCTCTGGTGCTGTTACCAGAACAGATGATGGCAGAAGAGATCATACTCTCCACAACAGACTTGTAGAAAATATGCAGCATCTTGCTGCAAACACCGAAGGCCCTCAACTTCCTCCAGAAGTACAGTCTGCTCTCTCCTGTCTTGTAGACGGCTTCACAGTTGCATCTCCACTTCAGTCTGTAGTCCAGACAAACACCAAGTTACTGTAATTATACTTCACCACCTACACTCCTTCTACCATTATGGAAATAGTGTTTGACCTATACCTGTTTTTCTTAAAAACTGCAATCATCTCCTTAGTTTTATTCACATTGAGGATGAGATAATATTTTCCACATCATGCCACAAAACGGTCCACCAGCTCCCTCTACTCAGCTTCTTGTCCATCTCTGATCCAACCCACAACTGCAGAATCGTCCGTGTGTTTCGGCACGTACTGCAGTACTCTTGTACTGTCTGAGGTGTACAGAGTAAAAAGGACTGATGAGAGTAAAATCAACTGTGGTGCTCCTGTGCTGCTGACTACCTGGTTAGACACACAACCCTTCAGTCTCACAAACTGTGGTCTGTTTGTCAGATAGTCTTTGATCCAGGAGATTGTTGAAGCCTCTGCCTGAGTCTTCTGGAGTTTCTAAAGAAGCAAATAGGTTGAATTGTGTTAAATGCACTAGAGAAATCGAAGAACATGATCCTCAAAGTGCTGCTGGCTTTGTCCAGATGACAGTGGGTTTGATGAAGCAGGTGTATGATGGCATCTTCAACTTCAACTCCACAGCTATTAGCAAACTAAAGGGGGTCCTGATAGTTTATTGTTCGGTTATTCAGCTGGGTCAATAGGAGTCTCTTTAAGACCTTACTGATGTGGGATGTCAGGGCAACAGGTCCATAGTCATTGAGGACTGATTGGCGAGTTTTCTTTGTTGCCAAAATAACAATGGAAGGTCTTCCACAACACTATGGGGTTTCTCCTATTTTCTTTTAAAAATACATATAACTACTTTGTGTTGGTCTATCATGTAAAATCAATGTAAAACATGGCTACTGAACTTTAGCTCAACTTCCTTTTGTTAAGTTCTGTTTTCTATTAAATGTTTACCAACCTGCTTTTTGAACCAAGTCTACATCTGACTGCACCTGCTCAAGACAGGTATAAAAGATTTATTTATCTGATAAAGTGTGAAGGCTAAGAGCCTCTTTCTACTGAGTTTAGGAATGTAGGAGCCCTCATAAATAAAAGCTGCCTGACAGTCAATGGATCTTTATTTAGACTAACTTCAGAGGCAAATATTTGCTGCTTATTTTTATTATATCTCGCCTGCACAGCTTCTAAAAACCAGGCTATCAGAAACACACTGTAATGCATAGACATAAATAAATTAAGGAAAAACATAATTACTCTTGAAAGGATGCAGCAAAGCAAACTGTTTGATAAAGAGAGATTATGATTCCTTACACCGAAAAATCAAACAGTGCTTCTGTGTAGAGCATTTATGAGGCCATGTTATCTGGTCCAGTTTCATTTCCACTGTTTACTGTGAAAGACCCCGAAACAGAGTACATCAACATGCCCCTGGACAAGGCACTTAACCCCAAGTAGCCCATCAATCTATGTTTTGGTATATGAATGTGTGTGCATTTTTTAATGTGAATGGGTGAATTAATTCACTTTACAATATTATGGCTGTGTTAAACTCAAATCCTTACTGTTTGTTAAAATGTAAGCATATAACAGATATTACTGTTCAACAACACTTGATTTACTGATCATCCTCAGTGTGACCACCTCTGTTAAGGCAGCCCTTTCAGCAGTTACCTTGTGTTGCAGGTCTCAATTTCAGGAACATATAGTGGCCCAGTCTGTCCAGACCTCAGCCTGACTAAAATCCTATGCTGGGAACTTAGCAAAGCTGTGCAAAAATAAATGAACTACAGCAAGATTGGCAAGAACAGTTTGCAAAATTGCTCTAAAACAATGTAATACACTGATAAATTCAGACAGAAAACAGCGACTGAGAGTTAATGCTATGACAGGTCTTTATACAAGCTTTTGGGTCATAGGATGTACTTAATTTTCCATTCACATGTAGGGTGTTATGCATTTAAGCAACACAGTATTTTAATAAGGTCTGTGTAATTTACTAGGCAACAACTAGTGTAAACGAAAAGTTGAACTGACCAGGATTAAATATTAAATACATTAGTTTTTGGCAGTGCCTTGCTGCCTCATTAGAATTTCTCAACATGTAGAGCTTTTTCTGACCTCAATCATGCAAGCCCCCTGTCAGCCTCCAGCCCCTTCCTCAGCTTTAAAAACATAATTTTACATCCACCTGGTGAAGGACTTGAAGAAGTTTACATTGTGAACATCTCCTCAAACGATACTAGTTTGTTTTGCAAAACAAGATATTCAAACCAGATAATACCTGCTCTAAGGCAAACCTGAAAAGGATTATCCAATGACAGTTGCATGTTTCTGACTTACAGCACATCATTGCCTCCCAACCTGTGACTATTAGAGGTCCTACAGTCACTCCAATTCAGTTTCAATTCAATTCAGTTTATTTATATAGCGCCAATTCACAACACATGTCGTCTCAAGGCACTTCACAAAAGTCAGGTACATGCATTACAATTAATCCAAATCACTGAACAGTGCAGTCAGATTCTGTTATTTATTCAAATTGGATAAAAAGTTTTTCTATCTAAGGAAACCCAGCAGATTGCATCCAGTCAGTGACTTGCAGCATTCACTCCTCCTGGATGAGCATGTAGAGACAGTGGACAGTCACTGGCGTTGACTTTTGCAGCAATCCCTCATACTGAGCATGCATGTAGCGAAAGTGGAGAAAAAAACTCCCTTTTAACAGGAAGAAACCTCTAGCAAAACCAGGCTCAGTGTGAGCGGCCATCTGCCACCGCCCAACTGGGGGTTAGAGGGAAAACAGAGCAGAGACACAAAGAAGAACAAAGAAGCACTGATCCAGGGGGCCCTTTCTATGGGGAAAGGAAAAGTTAAATGTTAATGGATGTACCCCTTTTTTAGTCGTTTCACCTAGAAAGAAAACAGATAAAATCTGAGCCAGTTTTCAAGTTTAAAAGTCTGAAAAGAGAGCACATAGAGTTAGTTACAGTAAAAGCTCCGTCAGTAGCTATGTCTAGGAGAGAGAAAGGGTTTTAAACACTGAAAGACAGGGCCCCATGTGGATCATCGGTAGAGGGTGAGCACCAGGTTGTTGCCAGCAGAAGCTCGGACGATGCCCCTCTCCAGACAGTTTGTCACAGGTAGACACAGAGTCAGGCCAGGGGGTAGCTTCTAGGAAGAGAGAAGAGAGAAAAACAAAGTTAAAAGCTGAAATAACAGCAAATAATACAAAATTGAAGAGTAGTGTGAAAAGTAGCGAAGAGGGTGAAAAGTGGTCATTATGTCCTCCAGCAGCCTAACCCTATAGCAGCATAACTACAGAGATAGCTCAGGGATAACCAAAAAGCCACTCTAAAACTATAAGCTTTATCCAAAAAGGAAAGTTTTAAGCCTAGCCTTAAAAGTAGACAGGGTGTCCACCTCACGGATTAAAAAACTGGGAGCTGGTTCCACAGGAGAGGAGCCTGATAACAAAGGATCTGCCTCTCCATTCTACTTCTAGAGACTTTAAAACCACCATAAACCTGCAGTCTGAGAACGAAGTGCTCTGTTGGGGAACATATGGAACAATCAGCTCTCTGATTTATGATGGAGCTAAATCATTAAGGGCTTTAAAATTGAGGAGGAGAATTTTAAATTCTATTCTGGATTTAACAGGGAGCCATGAAGGGAAGCTAAAGTAGGGGAAATATGATTTTTTTCTTTTTAATTTTTCCATCAGAACTCTTGCTGCAGCATTTTTAATCAGCTGAAGGCTTTTAAAAAACTGCATTTTGGGGACATCCCTATAGTAAAGAATTAAAAATAGTCCAGCCTTGAAGTAAAAATGCATGGACTAGTTTTTCAGCATCAATCCTGGACAGGATATTTCTAATTTTGGCAATGTTCCGGAGATGAAAAAAGGAAATCCTGGAAAACCTGTTTAAAAATGGGGTTTTAAATGACATGTCCTGGTCAAAAATAAAACCAAGGTTTTTTTAAAAACTTTATTATCGGGGGGTCAATTTTAATGCCATCCCCCGGTTAAATGATTGACTAAGCAGTTTTTTTTTAAAAAAATCCCCGGGCCAAAGACGACAACTTTTGTCTTGTCTGAATTTAGAAGCAGAAAATTTAAAGTCATCCAAGTTTTTTTGTCTTCAAGACATGCTTGTAGTCTATCTAAATGGTTTTGGGCCCCCATGGATTTATGGATAAGTAAAGCTGAGTGTCATCAGGGGTAACAGTGAAAATTTTTTTTCTATGCTGCCTGATAATTTACCTATTGGAAGCATATATATAGTAAAGAGAATTGGCCCAAGTACTGAACCCTGTGGTACTCCCCCAATTAAAACCCCGGACTTTAAAGATGATTTTTTCATTTACATGAAAAAACTGGGAATCTGTCAGACAAATAAGATTTAAAAAACCAGCCTAGTGCTGTTTTCCCCTGATCCCTTACAGCAATTTTCCAGCCTTTCTAAGAGAAAATATTATGATCGACTGTATCAAATGCAGGCACTGAGATCTAACAGAACCAGTACAGACACCAAGTCCACTTATCTGAGGCAATAAGAATATCATTAGTGACTTTCAGCAGAGCTGTTTCAGTGCTATGATGAGCTCTGAAACCTGACTGAAACCTCTTAAAAACAGGTCATTGCTGTGTAAATGTCCTCAAAACATTTGATTAGCAACTATTTTCTAAATTTTTTTTAGATAAGAAACGGAAGATTGGATATCGGCCCCTGTAATTTTTTTAAGTCATCTCGATTCAAGCGAAGGTTTTTCTTTTAAGCAAAGGGTTTTTTTAAAATTTTTTACAGCTACCTTTAAAAAGCTTGTGGTACATAACCAAGTTACTAAGGATAGATTTTTAATCATATCTAAAATGGGGTTTTTTGGAAAATTTTTAATCAGAGGGAAGGGAACACCATTTCCCTTTAAAAAATTTTGGGTTGGGGATTGGGTCTAACATACAAGTTGAAGGTTTAGATAAAAGTAATATTTTCTGATAACTCAGGAAGCTCCACAGGATAAAAACATAAAAAACACAGATCAGGTTCTACAGTTTTTTTCCAATGTTGTCTCACTTGTTGAGGATGAAGTAATCATCTCTGGGAGATTGTCAAAGATTTTTTTCTTAAATGAATCAATTTTATTTTGGGAAAAACCCAAAAAATCATGACTGCTGAGAGCTAAGGGAATGGATGGCTCAACAGAGCTATGACTCTGTGTAAGTTTAGCAACTGTACTAAAGAGAAACCTAGGATTATTTTTTGGTTCTTTTCTATTAAGGATGAGAAAAAAAGCTGTTCTAGCTTGGGTGAAGTGTCTTTTTATACAACAGTAGGCTATTTTTCCCAGATTAAGTAGGAAAACCCTTTTAGGTGTGTAGAGCGCCATTTTCGCTCCAAATTTTTCTAACATTGTGCTTTAAAGTACGCAGCTCTGAATTTAAAACCAGGGAGCCTGCCTCCTATGAATAATTTCCTTTTTTTTTCAAGGGGCTGCATTTCCTAATGCACCACCAAATGATGAAGTAACACTCTGAACAAGAGAATCAATTTGTGAAGGAGAAAAAACAAAATTATTGCCCTCCACTGTGTTTTTTCTGTGATAATGAGCAAATTAAAAGTGGGAACAGATTTTTTAAAAGTTGTTACAGCATCGTCTGATATTGGATCTACTATAATGAATTTTTTTTTTCAGGTGTGGAGTATTTTCTCGGTTAAAAATTAAAACTCAAAGGGTTATTAAAAAAATGGTCGGACAGCACAGGGGTTGTGAGAAAAATTTTGTAATGTCTGTACACCCCAATGCCATATGTCAGCACAAGGTCCAGAGAATGAAAAACAAACGTGGGTAGGTTTTGTTAATGTTTTGAGTAAAGCCAATTGAGTCTCAAGATACCATTAAAGGCTATAATTTAAGCTATCACTTTTTAGTGTCAACATGAATGTTAAAATCCCCCACTATAATAAATTTTTTTCTGTATTTAACACTAAATCAATTAAAAAGGTCTTGAAAACTGATCTATAAATTTTAGAGTAAGGGGCCTGGTGGACGGTACAAAACAACAAACAGAAGTGGTTTTTTAGTGCTTTGCAATTTTGGATGAGGAAAGCTGAGGATTAAATATTCAAAAGGTTGTAGCTATTGATTGGTCTGGGACTAGTCAATAAATCGGACTGAAGATGGGTTGCTACTCCTCCTCCCCGCCCAGTATTTCCGAGGAATGTGAAAAATTTTTAAAAAAATAATTAGTAGGAGTTGAACCTCATTTTATAGTAACCAAAATCCTCTTTTGCTGCAGCCAGGTTTCTGTGAAAAAATAAATCAATCTGATTGTCACAAATCAGGTCACTAACTAGCAAAGTCTTTGTGGAAAGAGAGATCTTATTTTTGTTCAGTAAGCCACATTTAATTGTTTTTTTTTTTTTTTTAGTCTGAGTTGTGTTTATTTTTATGAGATTTTCCCTTGATTTCCTCTTTTTAGATTTTTTTTTAATCTATTCAATTTTTGGCCGTGGGCGAGACCCCACTGTTCTTAATAGGGTAATGGGTGGGTAGCAGTACAGAAGCTGCAGAGAGGAGTGTTAAACTACCGCCCTGCTTCCTGGTCTGAACCCTGGGTTTTCAGAGGTTTTGGGGGAGAACTAAAAATTCGGCCAAATTCCTAGAAAGAAGAGCTGCTCCATCCAAAGGGGGGATGGATGCCGTCTCTCCGGATCAGACCAGGTTTTCCCCCCAAAATGTTTCCCCCAATTATCAATGTAGCCCACATCTTTTTCCGGGAAAACCACCTAGACAGCCAGCGGTTGAATGACAGCCTGCGGCTTAAACAGGTCGTCACTGGTCAGATAGGGGAGGGGACCAGAGGAAAATTACGGAGTCCGACATTGTTTTGGCAAACTTACACACCCCGAGCAACACAAAACTTTAGTGACCTCCGATTGGACGTAACCGGGTGTCATTACCGCCAGCGTGAAAAACAATCTTACTGTATTTAAAACCCCTTTCCCCTTAGCCAGCAGTTTCAGGTAGGATTTGATGTCGCCCGTTCTTGGCCCCTGGCACCATTTGACTATGGTGGGGCTTGGTGTCTTTTAGTGCCAACGTTTCTGACTATGGAGCTGCCAATTACCAGAGTTGGGGCTTCTCAGCGGGTGTGTCGCTGAGCGGGGGGAAAATCTATTAGAAACGCAGAGGGGTTTTGGTGGTGACCTGTGGGGGCGGGTCTAAGACTATGCTTCCTACGTACCAGGTCACCCAACCGGCCTGAGATCCCGGCTGGGGGGCTCTGCCGGGAAGGACTGCTACGGGGAGCTACCCCTCGGTGGCTCCGCGCTGGCTAAGGGGCCCCCGGCTATCTGCTGGTTTTTCAACAGCGGCGGAGCCGGGCCTCCAAATCCGACACCCTCGCCTCCAAAGCTAAAACAAAAAATCCTACATTTTATTACACGTACCATTATCACTAAAGGAGGCAGAGGAGTAACTGAACATCTGACACAGAGAGGCAAGAGAGAGGGGGGAGACTCAAAAGGGGGAAAAGCAGAACGGGTAGCCATGGGGGAGCTAAAGCTAACGCTAAGCTAGCGACCCCCTTACCACTACTAGAAAAAACCGTGTAAAACACCCGGAGAGGGGTCCCAAAACGTTAAATACAGCAAAAAAAAGTATGTGTTTTAACGTGCTTATGTATTATAACAAGTAAGAGATATCAAAGTAGAGAGAAATCAGATCAAACGAGAGAGCCTTCACACACCAAACAATCCACCAAGTGCAAAACAGGAAGTGAACAACAATCAATTCAGTCACCAATCACAATAAGCTGCCAATGTTGTTGCTTCTTTGGTATAATTCAATTCAATTTATGCAGTGCCAACTGACAACATATGTACTCTCAAGACACTTTACAGAGATCCAATTTTTATACAGAAATCTACAGTCTAATCAATCCAGTCATACAGACATATTCAATTTTAATTATGATAGAATTCAGGCAAATTCTGTTTTCAACTATTATTGGTAAAAGGTTTTCTATATAGCTGATTGCATGTGTGCATGGCTTTTTAGCAATCCTACCTTCTGCACAAGCATTTTGCAGCAGTGGACAGTTGAGTGCATTGAGTCATTAGTTCTGGAGTTTTGAGCTTTCTTTTGATTTGGCTCTGAAATACTGGAATGGAATAAACTGAAAAACTGAAATGATTTAAACAACTAAATTAACTTTGTACCACTGTGATATTACAGTACCCAGAAAAGAATTGCATGTGGTTTTATTATTTGTATAGCTTGTAGTTTATTGCTGTTGTGGCTTGGATACTGTATATAACTCTATGCCTCTGGGAGGTGTGAGGGACTCTAAATAAAAAGACCTAAATTCAAACTGGCAGATGGTACTCTCATTACGACCCTTGGAAAACCTTAAACTGCTACAAGACAACACTGTCGACCTTTTTATGGGTTACTTCGACCACGCATTTCACTCTTTGCAAACCAGTGAAGGACACCTACGCTACTGGTAACCATCTTTTAGGCTCCCTGTGTCAGAATAACACTTTTTCCTCCTAACCCAAAATGAACACTGTAAGAGACCCACACTCTAAATATGGATAACAAATAAAATTTGTAGACTACCTTTGTACATTATCAATGAGTTTTTTAATAAGCTGCCAGGGTCTCTTTAAATGCCTCCCATTAAAGGCCTTATTGACCAGCAGGATTTTATTACAGTATTTTAGTTTAATGTCTGATGAGCTTTATGTATGAAAGGCAGAGTAGAAATGCTGGCTTCATTCATTAGCAATTAGCGGTGCTTTCCTTCTGTGTATGTAAACAGCGCACTAGTGTGATTATGCTCAACAACATATTGCAATGAATAATTGATTCCTGGCTGTTTGGTTTGAAAAGCAACAAGTTGCCAGGACAACTGATGAACCATTTCTATGTATTTATTTGATACAAACACAAACAGATGTCAAGACTGTGATAAGGCTGTCTAAAAGACCTGTCTATTACTAAGTCACTAAGTTCTGTCTTCTTTCTACTCACAAGTTCATTCCACTTTTCTCTCGAACACACACAACCCAACACACATTAACCTTAATACATGTTGAAATGAAAAACAGGGGCAGAAATGCAGTAATATCCAAATATCTAAGACGTGTCAAGTGGTACCTGGAATGCCAAAAGCATACTTGTACATTTAAATAAATAGTTTATCATGGCTGCAACAGTGACATTCCTGAAGCAGGGTTATTTTATTTTGGTTTGATCAGTTCTACGTCAATCAATTGTAGGATACTTTGCACAGAGAAAAAGCAAACCTATTCACGTTCAAGTGGCTAAAGTGTAAGAAATCTGAAATTTCTCCTCTACAAGATGATATACAGCTCTTCTTAAAGTTGAAGTTAAACATTAGAAGTGTAAAAGAGTTTACTTACTATCAGCCCTTTAATATACAGTATTTTGTGCATTTCAGATGGTAGTGAGCTGACTAAATGAGCTTGTCTTTCTTGTGAAGTGTGTGTGTGTGTGTGGGTGTGTGCGTGGGTGTGTGTGTGTGTGGGTGTGTGTGTGTGTGTGTGCAGGTTAAACAAAACTCAGCCTATTTGAAACAGAGACTTGGAGATTGCTTTAGAATATTTTTTTGCAGTAAAGAGGGAGAGGATTTGTGAAGAAAAACTGAAACTTTTGTGTTCACTTATTTAAAGATCATACGGTACCTAGAGGTTAGGCACAGTTTACATAGAAGTTAAGGCAGTAATCCTACCAGGTAGTCTATACAGATGGACTATACTTCAAGCTGCTTCAATGTTTACTTTAGCAAGAAGCTACCACAATACTAATATTTCAGGAGGAGGCAAGTAATGGGCCCCGAAACTCTGAGAAATTGTCAAAGATCCACAAAAATGGGAACTATGCAGCCATTGTGATTTCTTTTTTTTTTTACAGCGTAATCTTAATTCCTTTTAGAGTAGAAAAAAAATACTATAGGTGTATGTTAAAAGCTATTCCCCTCGTGAACATTTGACCTTGTTTGTTTTCTTGTTTTAAGAGTTATACATTGTTAAGCTATTTATCTACAAGTTGACAAAAAATACTCATGTCTTAATGAACTCTAACAGGATTACAATAGGCCTAGTCTGGCATTCTTATACGTATAAATCCTTCCTGCCACTTTAAACATCAACGAAGTCATGTCCTCTGCTTCAATTGATGGGCCATTTATGTTTCAAGAGGATACAGCCATGTGTTAATTTCATGTGTGCACAGATTGCATGTTTTATTTTTAAATATGCTCAGTAGGATTGCACTAAAAATATAAGGGCAAAGGCCAGTTAAGGGGGTCAGTTAATGGACCAGTCATAATCGGTGGGTCTAATTCTTTGATTCCATATTGACTCCAAATAAACACTGGACTTTTTTTGTGAGGTATTACATGTTGAGGTGCTGTTGTTTTTAAAACCCAATGTAATCAATTATTTTGGAGTACTACATTTTGGAGTATTATTTGGAGTACTTTCACTCAGTTTCGCATTTTGCCACATATATTGCTTTATATCCATATTGTTTGTGGGTCTATGACAAAAAAAAAGCACATTATGTGAAACATAACGTTCTGTCATGTCTATGAAGTATGTGGTGTGCTTACAATATAACCTCATTGTGTAGAGTGCGTGTATTGGGGCAAGTGTTTCTCAGATACTTTAAGACTCACGCATCATTGTTCTTGAGGATTTTAACAGTGCTAACCTTTCCAGTAAGCTCCCAACTTACAGACAGAATACTTTATGTTGTGTTCTGGTCAAATTTGACCAATTTAAAAGTTTTATCTCTGAAAATTATAGCTAATTTGATCAGATTGACTTGAGAGTTAAGACTTTGTCCACAAAGAAAATAGAACAAAAAAAAACGGCACTCTTGGAATATTGTAAAAATGTTAAAGTGCAATTTTGGGATAATTTCCTTTTGTAGACTTTCATTGTCACTTTTGACTGGGAACACAACAGGTGTTACTTTTTGTGACTGTATAAAAGATTTTAATGGTTTTAAAGACTCAAAATAGTAAAAAAAAATATGATTTTTAGAATTTGCTTTCAAGATCAGATGAATGACACACACAGGACACTAAAAAGCATCTTTTCTGTTCAACAACAAATAAATCTAATCTACATCTCTCCTGGACAGACCCAGTGAGGAAATTTCTGCCACATCTGTCGACACATGAAGGCTCTAAAAGTCAATTTTACCTGTGGCAATAAATTAGCTAAACCATTAAAGTTTTAAAATCTCTTTAGTGACAGAAAATAATGTTAACTATAACTTCCAAATAGATCAAAATTTTCTTTTTAATACAGTTATGACACATATTTGATCATTTCTAAGGACACCATTTTAGAAAACAAACAGTATCCATTATTAAAACCAAAATCATACAACTCTCTGTTATTATGCTAAAAGTTGTTAAATAAAATATATTTTATGGTAAATACAGTGACTGCACGGTTGGCGCAGTCAGTAGCACTCTTGCCTGTCAGCGAGAAGGTCCTGCATTCTACTCCCGGCCAGGGTTTATTTCTGCATGGAGTTTGCATGTTCTCAACGTGCATGTGTGGGTTCTCTCCAGGTACTCCGGATTCCTCTAACAGTCCAAAGACATGACTGTTGGATAAATTGTTCTCTTCAAAATTATCCTTAGGTATGAATAGGTGTGTGCATGATTTTTTGCCAGTGTTTCCCTGTTTTGCCCTGCAATAGACTGCCGACCCATCCAGGGTGTACCACGCCTCTCACCGTAGACTGTTAGAGATAAGAACTAGCTCCCCCGTGACCCTGTACAGAAAAAGCGGGTATAGAAAATTGATGGATGCTTGGGTAAATACAGTTTACACAGGCAGACCCGAGTGCAACTATCAAAATTTAATTTGTACAACTGCTATTGCTTCACCCCCACACCATGGCCAAAACCATAATCTTGCCTAGGGCACCAAAGTGGGTAGATCCGGCTCTGGGTACAGCATTATTGGCTCAGTTCTTTCTAATGTTGGGGAAAAATAAAACATATTTAATTTTTTCCATAAAAAGCAAAGGGGGAAAAATTTTTTCTTTCAGATGCCGTGCTGCGTTGGCGGATTTCCCCTTTTTTTGAGAGCATTTTTAAAAAGTCCAAAGCCATTGAAAAAGCGGCACAAAATTTTTCAAAAATCATAATTTCTCAGTATGTTTGTATCATTTGCTGAAAAAAAGCGGGGGTCAGTGAAGCTTTTTTTTTTAAAACCCAATCACATTCAAATTTAATTCGTTTTATTTATAGCGCCAATTCACCACTCGTCCAAAGGCACTTTACAAAAATCGGTACATCTTACAATTAATCCCAAACTTGAAAATTTCGCAGATTTTATTTATTTAAAATGGATAAAAAGTTTTTCTATCTAAAAAAACCCCAGTTTGCTCCCTCGTGACTTGCAGCTTCCTTCCCCAAAGCATTGAGACAGTGGACAGTCACTGGGGTTACTTTGCGCAAACCCTCACAAATGAGCATGCTGTAGCAACGTGGAAGGAAAAAAATCCCTTTTTTAAAAGGCAGAAACCCCGCAGAAAGGCTCATTTGGCGGCCATTGCCCGCCGGGGTTTTAAGAAACAAGCAGAGACAAAAAAAGAGAAAAAAGAAGCCTGATCCGGGAGTACTTTCTAGGGGAAAAAAAAGGAAAATTTTAATGGATTGCCCCTTTAGTCTTTCACCTAAAAAGAAGAACTATAAACTCTCAGCCATTTTAAGTTAGAGTCTGAAAGAGAGCACATAGAGTTAGTTACAGTAAAAGCTCAGTCAATCGACATGTCTAGGAGAGAGAAAGGATTAAACACTGAAAGACAGGGCCATGTGGACCATCGGTAGAGGGCGAGTATTAAGTTGTTGCCCTCCCCCTCCATATAAACATAGAATACTGATGATGTTTTAAAGACTAGTATTTCTAGTAGTATTTGTAGTTCCCATGGTTTCTGAATGCAACACCTGGGAATATTTCCTTTAGGCGCCTAAGATGTCAGTCATCATTCCATACCCAATATCATTTATGTGCCGCCCCCACACCGAGGGAGCAGCAGTTTGAAACTGAAAAATAAATCTGAACCTGAAAAAAAGATTTGAATCTGAAAATTTCTTTTAAACATTTATTTTCAGTTTCAAATCCTTTTTTTCAGTTTCAAAAATATTTTTCAGTTTCAAATCTCTCTTTTTTTCCAGTTTCAAATCTTTTTTTTTCATTTGCAAAAAGTATTTTTAGTTTCAAATCCTTTTTGTTAAGTTTCAACATACTTTTGCAGTTTTAACACTAGAACTCCCAGAGCCGTCAATTTGACGGTTTTGAAAGTTTGACATGCCATAACTCTGGTTTATTAAACCTTTCTTCCTGGCCCAACTTTTTCTAAACCTGTCTTGTGTTTCCTATTTTCTTTTTAAAAAAAACTAAGAAAATAAAAGATCTAAGTATTTCTCCCTCAAAACCACCACAGCCGTATTTTGACGACCCTATTATTTCAATGTTTTTTTTTTCCCCGGCTGAGTATACCCTAAACCTTGTCCTAGCAACCGCCACTCTAAAAGATCTAGAAGGAAATTTTTGGCACCCCTACAAATGGCTTCTAGAAGGTATTTTCTGCTAAAAGGGGCTTGGGGAAATGCTTCAAAAATTAGGGGATCTGATTCTGGGGATTCTGACGGCTCTTGGTCAGCATTCGTTCGTACGCAGGTCGAGATTAACCTCCCCCGGCTAAAAAACACGGCGACCATTAGCAGGGGGGTTGTGACGCTTTTTTTCAAGGTAGTAAAAAAGATTGCCTATGTAAAGATTTTTCATTTTAGGCTTAGTTTTCGATTGGTAAACTATAAAATTAAATATAGAAACGTGCCACAATCAGCGGGGTTCAGAAAAGGAGACGAGCCAGGTGGCCCCTCCAGCTTTTAAACCCAGCATCCACTCACGGCAGGAGAATAAAAAAAAGATACTGAGAAGGGGAAAAGAAAAAAACATAATTAGGTCACAATATAGTACCCATAACAACAATCTATTCTGCGCTTTTACACGTTTTTTTCGCGAGACAGCGCACACCCGGGAAAGGGGGAGGAATAAAAAGGATGGACTGGGGGGTGGGAAATGGTAGGGGGGAAGAAAGAGAGGATGCGTCAGCCAAACCTTGACAGAGCGCCAATCCAAATGCCCCAAACCGCGTTCCTCTGCTTGGGGTCCGAAAAAGCTCATTCACGTTTAGGGGGTGCGCTGGGCTGAGGCCCCCAAGTTTTTGGAGATGATTCCTCCTCGGACATGAGTGTGGGTTTCTGAATTCATTTTTAGCACGGTTTTATGTCCTAAATGAAAGGGGGGGGGTAACCAGCTGTCCGCT
>JAHHUM010002804.1:0-70480 GCA_036173005.1 Crenichthys baileyi | reverse complement strand
GCAGCCCTGTCATGATTCGCATTGAAGTATAATAGTGTTTGAGAGACAACCATTTATTTTTATTTTAGCTGATGGTCTGCTATAGAGGGTTCGTATGACATTAGAAAACACTGAGTGCAAGCCAAATCGATCAAGGTATTTGTACAAGAAAACCCAACTGACTGAGGCAAGGCTTTTTCAGCGTTGAGACTCACTAAAAGGACTGTTAGGTTATTCTATTCTATATGATTCATAATTTGTAGAGAACTTTTAATATTATCATGTGTTCGTCCATCTAACTCCCTCACGTAATATCTTAGTTTTTACTCACTGTACTGTGTGCTTTTTGCTGTTGGGGTTTTCATTAGCGGTTTGAAGCATTTACATTTCCCTTTGGGATCAGTAAAGTATTTTTGAAATTAATTGAATGCCGTGAAAAAAACAGTTGTAAGAAATGTTGTAATTGTCCAACACGATGTTTAGTAGTATCCTGTTCCAACTTGCCCCAAACTGGTTAGTTTAAGGGTGTATTCACACCTGCCACCTTTGGTCTGCTTTAAACTGACAAGAGTTTGTTTACCCCGTTGGTCTGGACCTTTTGTGTAGGTGTGAATACACTCAAGCGAACCCTGGTCCGGACCAAACAACCGAACCGAGACCCACTTTTTGAGGTGGTCTTGGTCCACTTCCAAACGGATTCTGGTGCGGTTCACTTATGGTCTGAATACGAACCGGTGCATGTTGTATTGAAATCATACCTGAAAAGCTGGAAGTTGCTCAGCAACACTACTGGCATGTTGTGGGACAGGGTACATGCATTCTCTGACGCCGTTCCAAAATTATAAATATAATTTCGCAAAATCTGTGTTGAATGAGCTGCTCTTGACTCTCACAACAATATTGGAGCTGTAATAATGGTACAAATATGCAGAACAGAGTTGCTGGACACCTATGGGGACAGAACGCTGTCAAAAACAATGTGTATGTAAAGATGGAAATGTGTGCATGTTAGTCAATAGTTGTGCATAAGTAAAATCCAAAAGTATTGTATATTTTCTCTATAAGAATACAAAATAAAATGTTACAGCTTAAAGAAATTACAAACAAAAAGTTTAAGTTTACAGTTGTGGTTTATTCTTTATGAATACAATATGCTATAACAGTTTGTGAATGCGATTTCTTTTCTATGAGAATACGAATTTACATCAACGACTTGGCGTCACGTGATCTCAGGCTGGTTAGTGGAGCACAGAGTCAGTCGATTCGCGTTGCGCATGCGCTGTCACACTCCTTACCGCCAGTAAACGTAGTGCCGGGATTGGATGACTGAAAAAGGTAATGGGAGATAATTCAGTCTAAAAGGAATATTAGGAACAGAGGGGAGATAGGGGGGGAAATCAAGAGTATTATAAATAAAGCATTGTTCTTATTTTTATGAAATGCAAAGCTAAAACATAGAATAAATTGGGTAGAGTTATACAATGATGTACAGTAGGTGGTGGTATGCACCTCTGAATTTGTTGCGTACTGCCAGCAGAAGAAGAAGAAGAAGAAGAAGAAGCAGCAGCACTAGCGCCAAGATGATGGACCAAGAGCATATATTAACGACATTAAGACACATATAAACTTTTTAACATTACCTGGCTTTGTACTGTAGTTTCTTGGTCCGTGTGAATACACCCTAAATTTTGTTTAGTTTGCAGATGATCCGAGATGGTTTTGTTTCTTCATACCTGTGCGAATTTTTAGACAATAGGACGAGTTACTAATATAACTAAAGACTGGATTCAGTGGATCAAACATAGAACATAGTATGTAAAATACCCTTGCAGCTGAAAAATAAAATAAAATAATAAGTCCTTAAATGCTCCAAAACTCATTTCCTTTAATTCTCTATGAATTTCAGTGAGAGTTGTTCGGAAATTTGCAGGACATTTTCTTTCTCAAAGTGACTGGAAGGACACAATGCTCCAAGCTCAACAGCTACATGAAAGCTCTGTTACAATGAACTACATGGTTGGACTTGCATCAACAACTTTTACTTTTGCGGGTACAATACAGATCTGCCTGGCATGGCTCTATATGTACCGGACTTGTGGTGTAAATAGATTGCCTAAGGTTTATTCTTAAAAATAATAAATAATAAAAAACACTATTTCAGTATTCCCCATAGCTACCTGTAGCAAACTGCATAAAAATATTAGCTAAATAGCTTAAATCATCAGCTGCCAAGTAGATTACAGACAGAGAGAGACACGAAATGGCAATGTCCGCATACGATATACGAGTATGAAATACTAAAGGAAGAAAGAAACCTCAAATTGTTGTAGAATTTTACTGAGGTGTAGAACATGAACTTTGAATGTGAAAAACATTTTTAACTAAACAATGTTTCTTACAATGTCGCAAGAACACTTTATGTGATTTAGAAATCAAAACCTCAGATCAGGAGTTTATATCCGTCAAGTATAGAAACAGATCCAACTCCACAGTAAAACAGTGTATAGGAGGAGATACAAGTCTTTTTAAACTGCCACAAGAGATTTTAGCCTGCCTCCACTTTACTGCTGCCTATAATAACATAAAAATGTCATTGTGTAGAAAGAAATTACACTTCATAACAATTAAACAAAGGCTACAGTGTTTTGCACGTTCACACTAGCAATCACAACAAACAGAGAGCCAACTAGAACTCACCAGACTTCAACATTCTGAGGCAAAAAAGCCTGAGTAATATAACAGCTCACCAGACTGGTTAATACATCAGCTCCAATCAAGTCGAAGTTTGTTTTTCACTTTCTCATAAACTCTGAGCTTCACTGAGAGTAAGACTTTCCAGAGTGTGGTTCTTTAATGGATATCTGTGTACAATTCTGGTCAGCATTTCCCCTCATCATTGATATGACTATAAGATTAATTTGTAATTTTAAAAACAAGAGTCTGATGCACAAAACTCAATTTGTTGTGGGTTTTCTCTAATTCACACAGGATTATAATAATACATGCAGGGTAAAATATATACAAACACCTTAACCAATGTTTAGCTTAATATCATTTAGCAAGTTGCAGCAAAGGCAAATGCATTTTGTAGGGTCCTGGCATAACTCTGGCTGAATATTTGACCACTCTTCTTATCATAAACGTAGATTTCATTTAAATTTGTTTGCTTTTTTGCACAGACGCAGCTTCAATCACATGCTATACAGTTTTAGATTAAGGCCATTGCCATTCACAAAGCCTAATGTTAAACTTTTTCCACCCATGCAAAACAAACAAAAACCACACAGCAATCCCCAACATAGACACACACAAACAGCAACAAGATGGAAATATATACGGGTTGTTAATATTAGCCCAGTTTTCCTATGGGACCGATATTGATATGTTAAAACAGTTTAATGCATTGCTGTCAGCAAACCTTGTAATGCGTAATGACAGCCAATAAGTATTATTTCCTCAATTTTCTTTGGAGGGTAGCAATGTTTACCTCTCTAGACAATAAGTGATTTATCAGCAGAAAAAAAGGCCATTTGAAACAAATGACTATGGAAATACAGTTGCTGTTGTTCCCAAAAACAACTTGTATTGAGACTATTTCATAAGAAGTATGTTGTTCCAATAAACACTGTCTGAAGGGAGGTCTGTGGACTGTCCACAGTAACTGATACCACCTTTCTAGAAATAGATGCCCACTTTAATGTTTTTGAATTGTAATTTTTCAACACTTTGAACACCACAAGCAGAATTCCAGGCACCTCAGTTGTGCAGGGGGTGGTGACAGAGACCTTTAGCACACACAACTAAAACAATCTACAGCATTAGCTGCCAGATTTTTGTTGGCTAACTTCAGCCTTTAATGCAGACATCATAAAACCATTTCTTCATCCAGGAGCCCAGCAATGTGCTGTCTGTGTACATTCAGGTTTTGACAGCACCCTGCATGCTCCTCTTAGACTTTACATATGGGGTGTAGTGGTGTGAAGTCTGCACCAGCTGTCATAAAACATTTCCAGCAGTGAAGGATGAGAGGTATATATATTTCAGGACACCGGTAAATCTCAGCCTAAAGAAAGCATGCCAGTCCAGGAGATAAATCATGGAATCACCTAAAAGTGGTTGAGCATGCTAACTCCAACAGATGTATACAAGAATGTAAGCTTGCTTGCCGTGTGCAAATGGACCTCCCTATCCATCTTTGTGCACTCACAAACAATGTCAAACCACAACTGAGTCACTTTGGTTGGTGAGTGAAAACTGGCTCCACACGGAGGCCAGTGAAGGCACTCCTCTTCTGTTGGCCGATACTGCTGACAGCAGCACATTTGTTGTTCTTTCCCATAGTCCAATCACGCTCCTTTGGCTATTCACTCAACACCCAGCCCTGAGAAACTACAGCAAATAAGTTGTAGACTATATGAGCATTAAATATTGCCATTCATCACCTAGATCTAACATATGAATCATTTCATGGAGTTATATATGAATATGGAGTAATGTGGAAGAAGAAATAGTCTTTCAGCTGATTGTCTGACCCCACAAATCCATATACTGGCATTACTATCATAAATGATCATCACCAGCATTTAATAATTTGCTGTTTTCTATAAATATGTCAATTTCATTTTTAAAGTTTCCTGGTTGTAGTTATGATGTGTGTTGTTCTGATCATTTAAGACTGTGTCTCTTGTGCAGTGTGTTTTTTAGTTAGTTTATCCTTTTCTTTGCCCCACCACCCGCTTTTTCCCCCATCTGGTTTTAGTTTGCTGATTGTTGGTTAGTTTCCCGTCTCACAATCCCAAGGTTTTATGTATCAGGAAATAATTAAAATAATCTGATCCTTACAAGGTCTTAAAATTAAGTAAGGCCATCTCAGAAGAATGAACACATGGCATATTAAATTGTGCCATTATTTATTTAGAAAAAAACTAAACCAAAATACAGTAGCAGTAAGTGAAAAAGATTAGTACACCCTCCATAATTCATCAGCTTATAGAGCCGCCTCTCACAGCAATAATTTAAAAGTTTTATCTACATCAATATGAGCAATTTTTTACACAGTTATTTACTTTGTTGACTGAGCTTTGAAGACCATTGTTTGTAAACATCATCTGAAGGTCCTGCCACCATATTTTAACCAGCTTGGGGTTTCAACTTTGACTGGGTCATTATGATAATTTGATTTGTTTCTTTTCCAAGACATTCTATTGTCAATATAAATCCAGTTGTTCTGTCATGTCCTCAGAAGTTTGTTAGACAACATTAAAAAACAAACAACATCATGAAGACCAAGAACCACTGCAGACAGGTCAAGGATACAGTGTTAAAGAATTTTACAGCAGGATTAAATTATAAAACTACAACCAAGTGTTCATCTCAGGAAACACTGTTGGGTTGATCATCTGAAAATGCAAAGTGTTTCACTGAACACCAACAGTACTGCGACATGGTCATCCACTTTAACTGAGAGGCTAGACAAGGCCAGTATTAGTCAGACAATCAGACAAAGAGGCCCAAATTAACTCTAGAGAAGCTCCAGAGATCCACAGGTGAGGTGTTGAAAGAAAGCCACATGAAGTCCAGTTTAAATGGAGGCTGCAGGGGACACAGCAGATATGTGGAAGGAGGTGCTCTGGTCAGACAAGAAAAAATGTTTTGGCCTACATGAAATTAGTGTGTGTGGAAAAAAATAACACTGCATATTATCCTGAACATCATACTCAGAGTGAAACATGGAAGAGGAAGAATCATGTTGTCTAGATGCTTTTCTTCAGTATGGACATGATAGCTGGGGAATGAGTGGACATAAATAAAGCCAGAACTGGAAGAACACCTGTTAGAGGCTGCAAAAGACTTGAGATTAGGGTTGAGGTTCACCTTCTAATCGGACAGCAACCCTAAACATACAGCCTGAGTTACAGTGTAACAAAATGGTTTAGATCAAGTATATTCATGTTAGAACGGCCCAGTCAAAGTTCTGACCTTTATCATATTGAGTATGTGTGGAAAACTTAAACATCCCTGTTTACAGAAGCTCTGCATCCAATCTGACTAAGGTTGTCCCATTCAGCAAAGAAAAATGAGTAAAAGTTCAGTAATTAAAAATGCAGAACTGCTAGAAATATAACCAAAAATACTGTCAATTATACAGCTATAATTGCAACATCACTTTCATTGTGTATATGTGTGTGTGGGGAGGGAAATAACAATGTACACCAGAATTTTCAGATTTAGAAATAAAATTGGAAAACCATCTATCTGTCATGATGTGTTAGAGGAAGGATAGGGTAATCTAAAATAGGGTAATTTATTGAGAAAACCAAGAAAACTTACAAAAACTGCAGGGCAGAATTGTAACATGGGCAGATAACTGGGCAGATCAATGAAGAGACAAGAAGTAAAATCCATGGATCATAATTCAGGACAACGGACATGAAGCAGGTAAGCAAACAGGAGAAATCAGCAAATAACAATGAAAACCAAAGTGTTTAAATACAGATGCAAGAAGAGCTAATCAGAAGAAATGTGGAGCAGCTGGTGGCAGGGAGAAAGCAGAGCAACTGAAGGAGGGAGGCTAATTAAAAGGGAAGTAACAATCTATTAATCCAGAACACAAAAGAATAAACTAATAAGGAAAACACCTAACAAGAGCAAGCTTAAAGAAAAGAACTAGGGAAGGCCAAAACCTACTGAACAAAGTAAACAGTAAAGAAAAAAACCTACAAATGGTATCAGTATTTGCTTACATGTATTTTGTTTTGACATTAGGACTGTGTGTTTGCGTGTGTGAGTGTGTGTGTTTGGTTGTCTGTCTTGTTTCTCTCTGTGGTGGGCCGCTAACATGTCAAGGGTGTACGCCACCTATCTCCTGTTGACTGCAGCCTTCCTGTGACCTGAGCCGGATTAGGGAGGACCAGAAAACTAATGAATGAAAGGAGCTGTCTGAGTATCTATCTCAACTTTTTCTTCTAAGACAGGGCTGGGTAATGTTTAAGGTTGTGGCTTCTCATCTTTAACAGTTTCCTATGTGGTCCGCAGTTGTGTCATGTTACACAGCCCTCATCAACATCTCATCAACAGACAAAATAAAATGAGGTCAGGTCAGAGATATTAGGCCCTAATGATGATTTATGAGCTAATACATAACTCTGTGACATCTCCGAAAACGCAAAGTGGTAAGATAATATGCACTCGTTTGTTTTGACTGAATCACTAGGCTCGTGGAAGCATCCAAGTCCAGGACACAGTTCTGTGGTTTAACCACTTTTCACTTGGACTACAAATCCATAGGATATAAAATATGACCAAGAGAAACAATACAAGAACCTTTTCTCTGACTTAAATGTAACCAGAAAATTTAAAACATCACTAAGAGCTCCCACAAATTCCACATCCTACGTATTGTGACTGATCACAGGGGATCTGGTTTGTCAACTGGTGTTTATTAATGTCAGGGCCCTGACCTCACTGCTAATGAGAAAGGCTCTGCATGTTTACAATGGCAGGCTCTAAACCTACTCATCTAAATCAAGACAAGTTACAGAGGCTTGCAGACGTACTCACTCTCTTGTAACATTTTGTCACCTTACAGCTTCAACACTTTGGTGGATTTTGGGAAGATTTATACGACTGGCCAACACAAAATAGTGCACAATTGTGGGATGGAAGGAAAGTGAAAAATTGCTTTCAAAATGGTTTTAAATTGGGTGGCATGCATTTGTAGCCCCTCTGAGTCAGCTTTGTACATCTAGGCCCTGATCTTCGAAAAGTTTACATGTACAAAATCACATGCAAACTTGGTTGCGTGTGCAAAGCTGATCTACAAACCAGGTGCAAATTAAATTGCATGTGCAAAATGAGCCAAACAGCGGCCGCAAACTTGTTAGGGTGTTTGCCTTCACGAATACGGAAAACATATGTTGATCCCCAGAACGCTCAAAGTTATGAGAGGAGGATATGCAAATTGCCCTTACCACCTGCAATTTGATTTATCAAACTTGAAACATATTGCGGGTGCTGTTTTTGCGTCTTTATTTAGCAGTTTTGAAAGGCAGGTACAAAAAATATGCCATGTTTTTTAACAAAAAAAACTGAACATTAACAGCCACCAGAGACCAGAAAACCATCATGGAGCCAAGGGGACATTGAAAGAAAAACAAACAAAAAAGGTCCTATTCGCTCCTTGTGTGCAAGACAAATACAGTAATAACATTTTTTCTTCTCCCTCAATGTTCCACTACAGCTCTGTATGAAGCACATTCATGTTGTATTAATAATTATTAATTATTATGGCAGTACCTTGGTTTGCAATGTTTATGTCAAGCGAGTTATATCCCTTAATTCAAATCACTTCAAGTCACAGAAAGAAGCTGAAAGCTCTCACAGAGTTGGTGGGCAGAGTTGATGTAGTGTGCAACCCTGGAGTGTGTGTGTGTTTGTGTATTGGGGGGAGGCTGGGGGTCAAGGTTTGTGTAAATAAAACTTTTTAGAGCAGTCAGTTTTCTAGGTCTTCGAATTGATATTTTATGGTTTAACTGTAGCTGTAACTATTTTGATGTTTTAACTGTGGTTATAGCACTTTGAGATACTTATATAATATAATTTATAATTTATTATTATTATTGTATTTATTATTTTTATTACCTCTAACTCAATGTCTTTAAACTTCACCTTTCTTTTACAGCTGCTTTACTCTCCAACACTATCCATTGTAACAGCCAGTAGCACATGCAATTTACTCATTTAAATAGGGCGGTCTGCACCTCTTTTGCAGCTGTTATCCATTGCGCACTCAATCTTTGTAGATCACATGCAACACGCCCACTTATTGCACATGCAATTTATGTTTTTTTTCACAAGCAATTTAGCGCCTCTTATTTGGAGTCTTTGAAGATCAGGCCGCTAGAGACTCAAATGTTCAGCACAGAACAAAGAATCTGAACAGCAAAGTTTTTTAATATAGGTCTGGGCTTAGGTTTAAACCTAAACTAATCCATTTGTTTAGGGTAATTTTTCTGTCAGAAGTGAATCTCCACCGCTGGTTACCTGAGTATTACCCTGTACTTAGCTCCATACATCTTCCTATCAACTCTAACCAGCTTCCTTGTCCCTGCGGACGTAAATCATCCCCACAACATGATGTAGTCACTCATATGTTCCACCATAGGAATGGTTAGGGTGGTGTGCAGTGTTAGCTTTCAATCACACATATAATTTTGCATGTGGTCTTTTGACAATAGCATGTTCTTCTACTTGTTTGCTGTTTCCCCTTGATTCTCCAGCTTGTATCATACTGCAAACAGGACTTCTTGTGGCTTTCTTTTAACAACAACCTAATTCTTGCCACTCTTCCATAAAAGCTAGATTTGTGGAGTGGACAACCTATAGTTGTTCTGTCAACAGATTCTCCCTCCTGAGCTGTGGATCTCTGCAGCTTCTTTTGGGTTGCCATGGAACGCTTGACTTAATTAATGTTCTCTTTGCCGGGTGGCCTGGCCTGTCAGTGTAAGTGGACGCAGGTTTTTTTTTTGGCATACTTGTATTAGTCATTCCATTTTTTAAAGATAATGGAGTGGTAATATCCAGTAGGATGTTATATATTATTTTAGAACCTAACTCTGCTTTAAAATTCTCCACATCTTGCTCCCTGACCTGTCCCTGACCTTGGTTTTTATGATGCTGTTTGTTCACTAATGTTCTCTAACAAACCTCTGAGGCCTTCACAGAACTGTTGCATTTAAACTGAGATTAAGTTACATCTGGTTTTGAAGGTACCTGGTTGCACTGTATTTATTTAAGGATATCAGAGTGAAGGGGTTTAATATGAACATGTTCATGTAATTTTTATTTGTAAAAATGATCCACTACTTTGTGTTGATATGTCACAGAACATCTCTATAAAATACATTGAGGTTTGTGGCTGTAACATGATAAAATGTGGCAAGTTCAAGAGAGATGAATACTGCTGCAAGGCACAGAAATAGTTAGGTTCTTCATATATTTAGAGAGTGGTTTGACGTTAAGGGAAAAGGCTGCTGAGTTCAGAAACTCACCAACATGCAGTAACAAATCTTTGAGCACAAACACACAAATACAAAGTTCAAAAAAGTTCTGCTGATATCAGAGGAACACGTGTTGCAGCAATTTACTCCTCATGCAAAAAGCCAAAATAACATCTCTCCAGCTTTGCAACTGTCAACATTGCGACCAAAGGCCATGTCATCATCGGACTGCTTCGAAGTTTCCTCCACCCACATATTGGTTTGCCCGGTGCCCCGTTTCTATTTTATTGCTTACACTCGAGCACAAACAGAGACACACTCGCACACATGTGGTGGGATGAAAATGACTAAAACCACTAATCATTTCAGGGCCACATTTCAATTCCCACTCAACCCTGGGCCGAGAAATATGCAAAAGCAACACATATATAGAAAGATTTATCTGTTTTGTTTAGCAAGGTTTCAGCCCCATATCTTTAGCCTCTGAACCAAACATAGAAACAGTTGTTGTTTGTCTTAACAGCTGTGTCATTAGCTTGTTGAGAAGGTGGTCCAGATGAGCTTGTGTACCTGTAGGCAACGCCTTGGAACTGAAATGACACGTGACACACAGAGACAAATGGAGAGTAAGCTGACAGCAGACCTACAGAGCAGTGCAGCGGGTTAGTAAAGCATACAGTATGTGGTCCAGTGGGAGTTAAATGGGAGTATAATTAGAGGCCCGTTTCAAGTGGAGCAGACCTTACAGTAACAAGGCTGTGATGGCGACAGATTGATGGTGTGTAATGGGAGGTTAGGATAACAGTGGAGGTCCTAGGTCATGAATGGATTTTTACCTACTGTGCTGCAACAGCTGATATACAGGAGCTGTCTATGAGTCTGGGAAAGAACTCTGGGAAAATCCCACGGGGCTTTAAATGCATCTGTGAAACACATAGCTTGGTGTTGCACTGAGTTTTGTGCAAATTATGTCATGCAGTTTGAAGGTGTAAGCCCAAAGTTTACAGTTTACATACACTTATCATGAACATAAATGTTGTTTGGCCTTTAGTAATGTTCTTCTTGCAATGTTCTACAGCATCTTAAAATAAGTTTTAAACCCAGAATTCAATGCTAAAGGCTAAATTTATTGCAGATTTTCCCAAAATAAAAGTATAGATATAGGCTCAAGCGTGCATACTGTCATGATTTGTAAATGATTGAGTTTTGTTTAGGGTCTTGCCTCTGATTGTTATTGTTTATGCTCTCCGAGGCGCTGCTCCTCTCCTTCCCTCCTTCGTTGCCCCAGAGCAGCTGTGGCTGTAATGTAGCCTTTGGAGTCCTTGGACCTGATAAAGCTCTTTACAAGTGCAGGCGATTTACCCTTTACCAACAACATGCAGCGACCACGTATTCATGTGCAACTTCATCTCCCATGCCACAGCTACAGCTCGTCTGCCTACCTCCCCAGTATGCCGCAGCAGCGGTATCCATGTCTGCCTCCTGGGTCCGCCTGACGCCTGAGCTCCTGCTTCCAGAGGTCCTACCGGCAGGGGATGGGGGTGGTTGAGGGGCGTCAATAATATTTGTGATATCTTTGTTTTTACTTGTTTTTGGCAGTAAAAGTTAAATGTTGGCACTCCCAAACCTCGCTTGCAAACATTCATATCACAAACACCCCCTGCATGAAATGGTTTGTTCCTGCTTTAGTGCACTTGATGGTGACAGTGTTTAGTAGCAGACTCTGTAGAAGAAAAGAACAGTGATAACCATGCAGCCTAGAAAAATAATAAAATTAGGTTTTCAGAAAAGGAAAGAGAAGAGGAAAAAGTATGACAAAAGAAATGTTGTCAGTTCGTAACCTAGTTTTTCTCCAAGAGAGGTGGGTAGACTATAGTGTGTAATTATCAAACTGCTGGCTTAATGTCAACAGTGAAATAAGATACAGTATAGCTTAGCTACATGAAAGTGTTCGCCTACATTTCACCAGCATTTAATCAGTGAAGGTGAATGTTTAGCAATATATTCATATATTTAACTTGTCCCTGTACCTTTTCATTACATGTAACAGATGAGTCAGAGACAGCTGCAGCCCTAACACCACATACCAGCATAACTTCTCCTTCCTGTCCCAGGGAAGAAGGTGAGCAACACTGTGTTCAACAACATGCCAGTTACCATGATTGCAGGGAGTCTATGGGGTTTTGTCTTTTTCTCTTTCTACCATTAGACAACAAAACTGAAATATTTATTACTGACAGAAATTCAAACCATTATAAAATAATAAAAAACAGCCTCCTGTCTGGACTGGAGACTGGATGGTTGCAAGCTGATTGCATACTGTATGCAGACTGTTGGAACTTCTTTCATTTCACTAGCAGTAAATATTGCACTCATACCAGTAAACAAAGCAAGATAGTTGCAAGCCTTTAAAGCTGTTATGTAAAGCTTTTCATGGGACTTTGATATTCTAGCGATCTGGTGACAGCAGCTGCCAAATAGCCCAATCTTTGTCTTGTCCAACCATGGGTGTTGGGTTGTCCTGATCATTCTCACCAGTTTCCTTACCCTTTGTCATAGTTTTTTCTAGCTGCTTTGACCCACATGCAGAAATATACTCAGGAAACAGGGAAAATTTAAGTTTATTATGAAATATTTTGAATGCTGGAGAACAAGGAACTCGCCACTGTACGGAGAAAGGATTAATGGTAAGTAGTAGAAACGGTATGACTGCTTGGATTCCATTCTTCATTGGCGTTCTTCTGGGGAGAGTCGAGTTCGACCAATTTGCATGGGTTCTGGGGAAGGTGTAAGTGGTTCAGGGTGAGGTGCTGCAGCTGAGCTCAGAGGTGCCTGTGATCTCACAGCAATCCTTTCAAAACGTGACTTTCTTCTATCCCTCAATTTATTAACTATCCGAGTAGCTAAAGCTATTAATTCATTTAGAGTTTTTGGTTCATCTAGCAAAACTAACTCATCCTTCAAAGATTCGTCAAGGGACTGGAAAAAGGCGGCTTTAAGTGCGCAGGTGTCCCAACCTGATGTGGCTGCTAGAGTACGAAACTCTATAGAAAACTCTGAAATTGGTTTATTTCTTTGTTTTAACGCCCACAGACGGCGGGCTGTATTGGTCTGGTCTAATTCGGTGGCAAAAGTCTGCTTGAATTCACTTATAAAATCATTATAAGTGCAGCGGAAGCAGTTATGATCAGCCCATCTTAATGCCTTTCCAGTCAGGAGTCCTAAAATAAAGGCGTTTTTAACATTGTCATGGGGAAAGGATTGTGGAGAACGATTAAACACTAGGGAGCACTGTAGGAGGAAACCTCCACAACTTACCAATCTCACCGGAAAACCTCTCCGGGTCGGAGGAAATTACATCACGGGAATGAGGAAGTTGCGGTGAGATGGCAGACTCAGCGGCGCCCTCTGGTGCAGCGGGGCTTAGGCTGTTCAGAGCATGCTGGAGTAATGAGAACAGATGGAACAGCTGTCGGTTGGTGTGGTGGTGTTGTTCCAGGAAGGCTCGAAGTGAGTTTCCGTGGGACTGGATCTGGAGGCTATGATCTGAAAGAGTCCTCCTGAGTGTACAGGGGTTGGACAATGAAACGGAAACACCTGGTTTTAGACCACAATAATTTATTAGTATGGTGTAGGGACTTCTTTTGCGGCCAATACAGCGTCAATTTGTCTTGGGAATGACATACAAGTCTTGCACAGTGGTCAGAGGGATTTTAAGCCATTCTTCTTGCAGGATAGTGGCCATGTCACTACGTGATACTGGTGGAGGAAAACGTTTCCTGACTCGCTCCTCCAAAACACCCCAAAGTGGCTCAATAATATTTAGATCTGGTGACTGTGCAGACCATGGGAGATGTTCAACTTCACTTTCATGTTCATCAAACCAATCTTTCACCAGTCTTGCTGTGTGTATTGGTGCATTGTCATCCTGATACACGGCACCATCTTCAGGATACAATGTTTGAACCATTGGATGCACATGGTCCTCAAGAATGGTTTGGTAGTCCTTGGCAGTGACGCGCCCATCTAGCACAAGTATTGGGCCAAGGGAATGCCATGATATGGCAGCCCAAACCATCACTGATCCACCCCCATGCTTCACTCTGGGCATGCAACAGTCTGGGTGGTACGCTTCTTTAGGGCTTCTCCACACCGTAACTCTCCCGGATGTGGGGAAAACGGTAAAGGTGGACTCATCAGAGAACAATACGTTTCACATTGTCCACAGCCCAAGATTTGTGCTCCTTGCACCATTGAAACCGACGTTTGGCATTGGCGTGAGTGACAAAAGGTTTGGTTATAGCAGCCCGGCCGTGTATATTGACCCTGTGGAGCTCCCGACGGACAGTTCTGGTGGAAACAGGAGAGTTGAGGTGCACATTTAATTCTGCAGTGATTTGGGCAGCCGTGGTTTTATGTTTTTTGGATACAATCCCGGTTAGCACCCGAACATCCCTTTCAGACAGCTTCCTCTTGCGTCCACAGTTAATCCTGTTGGATGTGGTTCATCCTTTTTGGTGGTATGCTGACATTACCGTGCATACCGTGGCTCTTGATACATCACAAAGACTTGCTGTCTTGGTCACAGATGCGCCAGCAAGACATGCACCAACAATTTGTCCTCTTTTGAACTCTGGTATGTCACCCATAATGTTGTGTGCATTTCAATATTTTGAGCAAAAACTGTGCTCTTACCCTGCTAATTGAACCTTCACACTCTGCTCTTACTGGTACAATGTGCAATCAATGAAGACTGGCTACCAGCTGGTCCAATTTAGCCATGAAACCTCCCACACTAAAATGACAGGTGTTTCAGTTTCATTGTCCAGCCCCTGTATCTGCTGGGTCAGATTGGCCGGAGTGTTCTGTCATAGTTTTTCTAGTTGCTTTGACCCACATGCAGAAATACTCTCAGGAAACAGGAAAGGTTTAACAAGTTTATTATGAAATATAATTGAATGCTGGAGAACCAGGAACTCGCCGCTGTATGGAGAAGGTATCAATGGTAAGTAGCAGAAAATATTCTGGGTTGTTGATCTTGATATATATTGCTTACGGGTGGTTACTTGGATGGTTGGTTACTCTCTTGCAAAGAGTGGATCTGGGTTTTCTGCATAACCTGGGAAGGAGGACACAAAAGGTAAGTACTCAGAATAATCACAAAGAGATTTTTCTTGGCCAGCTAGAGTTACCATTGCAGGTTAACACTCAGGCACTGGAGTGTAGGCAGTGTACGTTTTTATCCTCCTCTTCTGATGAGGCTGATGGAGAACACCTGTGGACTCAGCTCCTACCGTGCGTCTGGTGCCATCTAGAGGTTGGATGGGGTTAGTAGCAGGCAAAAACAGGTGAACAGAAAAACTCCCAGAACTCCGACACCCTTGAGAGAAACAGTTTGGGCTCTGTATAAAGCCTGGTTCATGCCAGGAAGCCAGCCAATTTAAACAAGCTCTACCATTTCTACCAAGAAGAGTTGTCAAATGTCCAACCAGAATTAGGGTAAGACCTTGCTCATTTAGGTGTATGTATGTATTTAGGCCTGTATAATGTTGAACCAGGGTGGATTTAGGAAAATGAGCAATAAAATAATCTTGTCACTCAGTCCCTTTTATTGAACTTCAATAAAATATATTAATTACATGTATATTCATTACATCCTGCATTTCAAATGCTTCATTAAAAGTTTAAAATGAATATGACATTACTTCCCATTATGACTGTATGTAAACTTCTGATTTGCATTGTTAATCTAAAACAACTGAAAATACAGCCTTCCTGCAGTGTCTTGTGTTGAAGTTAGACACAATTTTCTCTGTGTAATAGCGGTGTGGCAAAGGGGAAACCTTTCAGATCGAGCTACACATTAAAGAGGATTAATGGAATGTGAAAAAACCCTGTGGCTGTATGGGAAAACTATTTGCCTGGTTTAAGGGATCAGATGGCTTAAGAATGTCATATTGCTCTTGTATTGATGCCCTGATAACATTTGAAAACATCAGAATATGCTGAACTCAAAATGATTTGCGAGAAAAGTTTTGCTACTGGAGCGATTTACAGTACTACGAACCCAAAAACACGGGTCAGCTCCTTTCCCTGAAAACATTCCCTGACACAAACTCAACATCTTAATATAGCCGTTCCCTTCGGACCCTGCCCTGACCCAAACTTGACCATGTCCTGACCAAGCTGTGGTCGCTCGCTGTCTCAGTGGGATCCTCACTCACGGCTCTAGGCAGCATTTTGGCTTGGTGGACCGACTCCATCAAGTCAGGAGACTGCCGAAACAACACAAAAACTCAAGCACAAGCATGTGCAGAGACGGCCACATGGCCATAATGCTTTCTCAGCACACTGTAGCCAGCTACATTTGCGCAATTCAAAGCAATTATGGTCTTCCTACCGAAACAGGTCTCTTAAGACTTCTTCTGTCCAACTGCTCTGCACAAAGAGCTTTATTTCACTACACCCAACTCACACAATCAATCATAGAGGTTACAGCATAATTGGGATGTATATTTTCTTGTGGTCATATCCTACCACGAAAGATCTGCTGCATTATGCAAATATTTTCTGTTGAGAATTTTGATGAGTTTTGAAACTGTGTTCACTCCCCTTTGTCCCTTTGTTGTGTTTATGCTGCGGTTATTGTATTTCTAAATCAGATATTTAGGGAAACACATTGTTGTTTCAGCGCGTGAATCTGCCTGCATGTGCATGGGAGGGGGGAAAAGGGGGATCCTTGAGCAGATTTTCTCTGTAAGAGTTGGAAACATTTTTTACATTGTTTTAAACTCCTCTCTAGGGGCACGTTTTGCATTTCAAGAGTTACCCAAGAAGAGGAGTCTCTAGATGTCTTTCCCTGGGTTTGAACACCTTATACAGTCAGTTTCGATAAGAATGTACACTACCAGTCAAATTTTTAGATACACTTTCTCACTTAATAGGTCTCTTTATTTTCATAGATATTTACATTGTAGATTCCCACCAAAGGCAACAAAATTGTGAATGAACACATATGGAATTATATAGTAAACAAAAAGCGTGAAATAACTCTAAACATTTTTAAATTTTAGATTCTTCCAAATAGCCACCCTTCGCTCTGATTACTGCTTTGCTCTCTTGGCATTCTCTCCATGAGCTTCATGAGGTGGTCACCTGAAGTAGTTTTTCAAAGAGTCTTGAAAGAACTTCCCAGAGGAGAGATGGTCAAAGGTTAATAGTTCAGTCATCACAGCAAATATAAAACAGTTTTTCATTTTCTACAGAATTCCGTGTGTTAATTCACTGTTTGATGCCTTCAGTGAGAATCTACCTACAATGTAAATAGTCATAAACATAAAGAAAACCATTAAATGAGAAAGTGTGTCTAAAACTTTTGACCAGTAGTGTATATCACTGTATGTATCAACGTTACTGCATGCTTTCTGCACGCACTTTTTTCACGTTTGGTGCACACATGCATTCTTATACAGGTTTTGCATAAGTTATCGTTATCATTCAGAATCTTTGTTATAAGAAGTTAATATCCAACCAACAATAGATCACTCACATCCTATAGATCTGGATTAACTGTTGCCTAAGGCTGAAGCTAGAGGCTTGACCATCTACAAATAACTCTAATCTCAAACAAATCTCGACCTGTTTAGGTGAACACTACTATGTTTACCTTACAAATGTTGTCAATTTCATTGATTTACATGAAGTAAATAATATGTCACTAGAATATTACTATATAGTGAGCAACGCTATATACTGAATGAGTGATCATGTTGAATACAGCATTATTTTTGTTTTATGTCAATATGACCTTTTACTTTTACTCATACATATTTTTATTTGGTTGTTTAAGCCATCAATGTAACTTGAATTTAAACTGAATTAATTTAATTCCAATCGAAAAAGAAACATTTAAACCAGCTATTGCTGAGTCCCATATTTTGGGAATGTGTTTTTTCCAGCCTTCATCTGCAAGACATGGTAAAATATAAGTACTTTCATTTAAATTCTAGGGTTTCACATTCTTGACTGTGCTTTTTGCTGTGTGCTTCATGCAACACAAACATTTCTATTTTGGCTTCATGTTTCAGATCTGAATAATTATTGAACATATTATCATGTCAAATGCTTATCAACAGAGGGTGTACTTCCTATTTACCCTGATTGTAACTTCTGACAATCTAGAAGGCAGAGACCACAACTCCATCACAATTAATCCCACATGGAGCACAAGGACATGAAATTGAAACTGCAATTGAAAATGCAATGAGATCTTGTATAATATCATTTATTTTTGAATCGACTGACAAACTACATTTCAAGTTTGATAATGGCTACAAACATGTTATAGTAATATCTTATTATGGTTACAACTGTCCATTTATTGAAATAGTTCTCATATCAAATTGTAAATGTCCTTAAAGGGTTTTTTCTACTTCTTAAAGTGACGTTTTTCAAAACTAATAATGGTAACTGTTCTCTTACATGTAGTTCAAAGATGCCATTATCACCATAAGCTTATTGAAAATGTAAATACATCCTCCAAGTGGTGGAAGCTAACTTGCTAGTCAGATATACTCCATCTGTTTTAGCTGGCTTAAGTTATTTAAAATGACTGAAACTGATAATGTTTATATCATTGGATATAACGCTATGTATGCTATAGCTGATGAGGTGGAAATCAAACCACAAAATCCCTACTGTACTGTACTTACTGTACTGTACTTACTGTATTTATTCTTCCCTTCTCTTTCTCTGCCCATTCCCTCTCTAATTCTTGTTAATAAAGGCCAAAAGTGCCACAAACTCTTGTAAATTTGTCTGTACAGTATTATTTCCCTATGTCGTGAATTTGCCCTTGCTGTATATTCTCTTGTTGTTATGTGTTTTACTCTTGTGTGAATTTGCATGCTTCTATTTGCCTTTCACTTTGCTGCTGGTACACCTGAACTTGCCCACTGTGGGATGATAAAGAAAAAAACTGATTATTCTCTTTATCTCAATCATTTTCCTTCACACCTATGTATCATGATTTGTAGTATTTTGGGTTATGTTCTAAATGGTTTTGCCATATCAGTTCACTTTTCTGTGCTTAAATTATGTTAGGGGTTTTCCATGCTTTTCTTTGCATTTAGCCGCCTTGTTATTCGTTTCATCCGTAAGGATTTTCTCGTAGTTCTGTTCCAGTTCAGTCATATTAAGTTTTCTTTTTCTGCCAGCTTGTAATCATCCAGATTCATCCCAAACAGTTCTGCCTGTTTTCACCTGCACTAAGCTCCATCAACTCAGCACGCTGCCTCTGCCTGCATGCCTTTTTGCACTTGGGTTCGCTCCTAAGATCTCATCTTTTAAATTATGTGTTTTAATCAAACCCTAATACATTGAATTTAGTGGTTGGGGGTGGAAATATTTGGAAGGTACTGTGTCTGGAAAATCTAACTTGCTCGAGCTCAACCCAACTAATATTCACACATTTTTTTTCTTTGCAATGTTGTTTGTCCTGTAGCATTTCCCAGTAGGACTCAGGGTACTAATTAAAATGGAAACACCTCAGTAATTCACTCCCAAATGATGCTATAGCCAGACTGCCACCAATAACACCATGAAATCAATTATCCTGCACATCTTCAGGCACACCGTGACTTTGTTTTTGACATGATGACTAATCAGAGTGTGGTTTAAAGGATCATTAGTGTAACCTCTAAACCATGTAGAAAACATTTAGTTGCTGTCAGGATTTAATTAAATATCAGTGTGGCTTCTGCCTCAGAGCCAACACCACACCCAGGAAAAGGTGAGGAATGGAACTGCTTTTATTTTTTTCCACTAAATATCTGTCCCTCCCCTTTGCATACAGTGTGTTTGTGTGTTGATGGACATCTGCTCCAGACACAAAAACATGACTCCCTTCAAGGAAATTAATAAGCTCAGAAGTAAGATCTATACCACAGCAACACAACAAACCCTATACAAGCACAAGCACACAAGCAGACAAAAGTCAGCTGAATGAGTGAGTGTTTCCTGGCCTGTTGCTCATCTGTAAGGAACACTTCCCAGAAATATGTCTGCTTAAGGATCCACCAAATCTGCCTGTCTGACGTTAGAGACGCTAACACTTAGCTCAACTCCATCGACATTTCCGTTACTACAGTAAATGTCTCGTCCTTCTCCATCTCTGGGGAAGAACAGCCAGGAGCAGAAACAGAAAGGTCAGCATAATCCCTTTTGTAATTGGTACAATCATCGCAAAGAGAAATCAGATAGTATGTGGTATATCTATAAGGGTCATATAATGTTGTTTCAGCTTTGTATGGCAGCAGAACTGTGTCAACCACTTGTGTTAGACTCATCAGTGCCGCAGCTGTGAAATTGCTTTTGACCTGCCAGCGGAGTTGTTGGGGTCATTATTCAATTGTGTGGGCTCAGCATAACCAGTTAGAGAAGGTGATGAGATTTAGGGCTTAGAGAATACAATTAGTGTATAGAGCTCGTTAGAAAATACGTTATGACACATCTTATGTCAACCAATATTGTAGACATGATGCCTTAAATACTTGACTCATACTCGTTATCTTCCGCTTTATCCAGGATGGGGTCGCTGGGGCAGCAGACTCAGCAGAGACACCCAGACGCCCCTTTCCCCAGACACTTCCTCCAGCTCCTCCGGGGGGAGCCCAAGGCGTTCCCAGGCCAGAAGAGAGACATAATTCCTCCAGCATGTCCTGGGCCGTCCCCTGAGCCTCCTCCTGGTGGGACGTGCCTGGAACACCTCCCGAAGAAGGCGTCCAGGAGGCATCCGGTATAGATGCCCGAGCCACTTCAACTGGCTCCTCTCGATGTGGAGGAGCAGCGGCTCTACTTCGAGCCCCTAGCCTAGAAATCCTGTCCTTAAAAGTTGTGAAAAGGATCAGTGACAAAGGGCAGCCTTGCCGGAGTCCAACATGCACCAGGAACAGGTTCGACTTAGTGCCGGCAATGCAGACTAAACTCCTGCTCCATTTGTACAGAGATCGGATGGCTCCTAATAAAGGCCCCCCGATTCCATACTCCTGGAGCACCCCCCACAGGGCACCAAGAGGGACACAGTCGAATCCCTTCTCCAGGTCCACTAAACACATGTGGACTGGTTGGGCAAACTCCCATGAACCCTCGAGTACCCTGCAGAGGGTATAGAGCTGGTCCAGTGTTCCACGGCCGGGAAGAAAACCACACTGCTCCTCCTGAAGCCGAGGTTCGACTATCGGCCAGACTCTCTTCTCCAATACCCGTGCATAGCCCTTACCAGGGAGGCTGAGGAGTGTGATCCCCCTATAGTTGGAACACACCCTCCGGACACCCTTCTTATGAAGGGGGACTACCACCCCAGTCTGCCAGTCCAGAGGCACTGTCTCTGACCGACATGCAATGTTGAAGAGACGTGTCAACCATGACAGCCCCACACTCAGGCCGGATCTCATTCACCCCCGAAGCCCTGCCACCGCAGAGCTTTTTAACCACCTCGGTGACTTCAGCCTGGGTGATGAAAGAGTCTTACCCCGAGTCCCTAGCCTCTGCCTCCACCAGGGAATGCGTGATGGAATCGCTTCGGGGCCAACCGATAGTCCTTCTCCATGGCCTCACCAAACTCCTCCCAGGCCCGAGTTCTTGCCTCTGCCACAGCACAGGCCGCAGCACGCTTGGCCTCACGGTACCCGTCAGCCACTTCAGGAGTCCCATAAGCCAACCACAGCCGATAGGACTCCTTCTTCAGCTTGACAGCATCCCTTACTGCCAGTGTCCACCACCTGGTTCAGGGACTGCCGCCGCGACAGGCACCACAGACCTTACGGCCGCAGCTACGGGCAGAAGCACCGACAATAGATGCGGAGAACATGGTCCACAAGCTCTCCCGAAAGTGGGAGTTGAATACATCCCTGGCCGAAGGCTCTGCCAGACGTTCCCAGCAGACCCTCACGATGCGCTTGGGCCTGCCAAGTCTGTCCGGCTTGCTCCTCTTCCAGCGGATGCAAATCACCACCAGGTGGTGATCAGTGGACAGTTCAGTCCCTCTCTTCACCCGAGTGTCCAAAACATGTGGCCGAAGGTCTGACGACACGACAACAAAGTCGATCATCGACCTCCTGCCTAGGGTGTCCTCGTGCCAAGTGCACTGATGAACACCCTTATGCTTGAACATGGTATTCATTATGGACAATGCTGACTAGCACAGACGTCCAATAACGAAATACCACTCGGATTCAAAATGGGGAGGCCAGTCCTCCCGATCACGCCTCTCCAGGTGTCACTGTCGTTTCCCACGTGGGTGTTGAAGTCCCCCAGCAGAATAATGGAGTCCCCGGGAGGGGCACTATCCAACATCCCCGATAGGGACACCAAGAAGGCCGGGCACTCTGCACTACCCAGGGATGCCACCCTCTCATCCACTGGGGTAAACCCCAACACAAGACGGTTGAGCTGGGGGGCAACAAGCAAACCCACCCCAGCCCGCCGCCTCTCCCCGTGGGCCACTCCAGAGTAGCAGAGACTCCAGGACCTCTCAAGGAGATGGGTTCCAGAGCCCACACTGTGCATGGAGGACAGCCAGACTATTTCTAGTCGATATCTCTCGACCTCCCGCACAAGCTCAGGCTCCTTACCCACTAGTGAGGTGACATTCCACAGCCCTAGAGCCAGCTTAAGCATCCGGAGATCGGGCTGTCGAGGTCTGCACCTTCGTCTGCAGCCCAATCCTCTTTGCGCCGGTCCCTCATAGTTCCCCCTGCACATGGTGGGTCCACTGGGGAGCCCTCGCGTCTCTCGTTTGGGCCCGTTTGGGCCCGGCCGGGTCCCGCGAGGAGCAACCCAGCCACCAGGCGCTCTCTGACGAGTCCCGACCCCAGGCCTGGCTTCAGGGTGGGACCCTGGCTCTGCCGTACCGGGCGATGTCACGTGCCTTGATTTTATGATCCTCATGAAGGTGTCTTGATGTTTTTAGTCTGCTTCTGTAAACTCCAAGTGAGCATTTTTTAAAAATACATCAAAACCACATCTAATTTATTTATAGATGTCTAGACTGAAATAAGTGTAAAAGTGAACGTTTGGTAGATTAACAATTCAAGTTTCAGACATGTAATAGATTGCTACATTTAAAAAAACTCTGTTATGACCACAAGAAAAAACTCTTTGTTAAAAAACGTATAAATCTATTGCCTTATCACTATGCTGTTTTACTCTTATCACAGCTTGCTGTCTGTGATATCAAGAAAACAATGCACAATGCACAATGTGTCTGTTCAGCACAAATATTTAATGACACTTTAGAATAAATACATTGTTTCCATCCACCATTAAATGAACGAATTATATCTTGTCATATTTACCACTATTTTCTCAATGTCTGCTACACTAATAGAAATGACCCATTGGATTATCTCAGTTTAATTTATGGCATTTTTTCCATCCAATAAATTTGTGCTACCTGAACCAAATCCACATACAAGTGCACAGCGTAATTTAATTGAGTCAGTTTAACAAATTGTGTTACCTTTAAAAGGAAATAATCACATACACCAAGTGTGAAAAATTTTGATTGGTTGAACTCAATACAACTTAATTCTGTTGAACTAAACACAAAAAAAAACTTGTTCACAGAACATAATACAATTATGGAAAGAATTTCCACGTAAATAAAATGTAAGAATCAATTTTGTTTATTGACCTCAATCTATTTGTGTTGGGCGAACATGACGTACTTGCGTTACTGTAAAACAATTGTTAAGGATCAATCCAACCAGATGTATAAGTGTGAATGTTATGAACTAAGATAATTTCCTTAAGCCGTTTAAACGTACACAAAATACTTATGAGTTACTTAATTTTATAGGGTAGTTGCAGTAGTTTTTAACTAATACTGCAATGTACAGTTTAATCGTGCAAAAGTTCTAACACAATTACTGCTAATGAAAATTTTGCTTCTGCTGTTCAATAGACACTTACCACAAGACATCAACTTTATCATTGCATTTTTCAATTTAGAGTAAACCCACTTCGTCTTGATGCCAACTGCCTTCCTCACTCATGGTTTCTCTGCAGAACAGTCTAACAAAAACTAACCCATAATAAACACATAAAGATGGGAAACAACAACAGACAGACAACACACTAAAGGAATAATGCTAAACAAGCTAACAAATGATTAACAATGACCTTGAACTCTACCCATAATCCTTTTCCCGAATCAAGTGACAGACAGTTACCTGCAGCGGCATGCTACAATACAGCTTACAGGCTAAGACTTCAGTGTCCAATAGTCTGTACATTACGTTTGTTTAAAGAAAAACATCTATGAACATTTCTTAAGACTGGATTCTTGGATTCTGGTCAGGTAGCTATAAAAGCTCAAGTGGTTATTAAGAAATCAGTTTACAATGTACATCACACATTACTGCCACCTACTGCTTTGGAGGTGTAAGCAGAAATGATTAGCAATCTTAACCCAATAGAATTAAGTTGTTTTAACAAAGTTATTCTAGTAAATTTTACATTGTTGTATTTTAAGCTAAAACTACATGTTTTAAATATGTTTAAACACAGAACATGATTTTAAGTAGAAGCTACATGTTAGACTTATGATTTTATTAAATAGAAGCTACATGTTAGACATATGATTTTATTAAGTGGAAGCTACTTGTTAAACTTAAGATAAGGTAACAGACACCCAGTTTTCTTTTTTTGAGTGTATATTTTCCCTGCATTGAATTAAGTTATATATGTTCAACTAAGTCATAAAATTTAAATAACTTAAGGACAAATGAATTTGTTTGATCAACTCAATTTTATTAACTTATGAACAAACATGCACATCACATCTGCAGACGTTAGTCTTCTTCTTCTTCTTATGATCTTTTTGGCAGTTGGTAAACCAACTGAAATGGTGCATTACCGCCACCAACTGGACATTCTGCGAAAATGTTCAAAGAGGGTGGACCGTTATAAAACTAAATAATTTTGTTTTCGTGTAACAAAGACAGTTTCAAAAGTAAATATTTTAGATTCACAAAAAGAATAATAATTAATGCAAAGCTGAAGTGTTACATTTGGGTGGAGTAAATCAAAATAAAATGTTTTGGCTCAAAGAAGGGTTTGAATCACTTTTGTGAACTGTCTTTAATATGACAACAGACAACCAAGACAACCATTTTTCCATGATTACAAGTTTTTTGTGGATCTTGTAAATTTTTTATTGTAAGTCTAACCTTTTAGATTATGAGGTTTGCTGAACAGATGTATCACATGCAGCCTCGTTGATATCAGATCTATTTCTCAGTCGGTAGCAGTATAAATTATGATTCACATTGAAATACTGTATTTTTCTTAATTTCCTTCAACAAGTAGATATTCAACTTTATTCCACATGATGTCCAGAAGGCACTGTGTCTTCTCTGTGCTACAAAGGCTAGTAACATTTTAGTGTGTGACAGTTTGATATGGTGTACGATGTGGCAAAGCGAGAACCTCAACATAATGCCATCAGGAGCAAATAGGAACTCTGACCGACAGGTAACCAGGAGTATAAAAACTGAGAGAGTTGATTACTGGAGTAGAAACAGGTAAGTGATTACCAATGGTGCTGCAGCCTTGAGGGGGAAAAACTGAGGGAACCAACTAAAACACAAGATAAACCCATGGATGAAACAGTGACCAAACACAAAAGAAATCAGAAACAAAGTAACAGGATTCACTAAAAGGATACATTTTCTGCATTTCCAACAATTAGTAAATTGCTTTCAAAGTGGTGTTTTACATCTCCATTTCTCTATTCCTGTGTCTACCAATAAGGACCGCTGGGACCCCAGCCATGGGTTACAAAATTGAAGGCCACTAAAAACTTTTCAGTATCTTTCAAAATAAGTCACAATAACCTACCTCCAGCACAGCCAGAAACAAGAGGGGTAACAGCGGACTTCCCGTGACGTCACTGTTTGAATAACAACCCTGCGTTCCAACAAACAGGTCTCTTTCCATGCGGATTCCAGACGGGAACCGGACAGGAGAGGCACCAAATGCACATATGACTCTTGCTGGCAAGCAGACATAACTCTTCAAACTGGATCCAAGCGTGTCATACTATCACGTGATCATATGCAACAAAGTTAAGTAATGATTTGCTGTTCGAGTATCCAGCATTCATTCATGTAAAGGGTGTAATGAGACAGCCATGACTTGACCTTACTTCTGAAGTCTCCAGAAGCAGCCCTAATTGAAGTGAATTTTCCCCACGGCCTGGAAAAGAAGGCCGGGACTGCATCGCACGCCTTCCTGTGTGCACTTCCAGGTAGCGAGTGCTACCTCGCCACATCGCAGCCACTCAAGGAGCAGAACATGCCTTTGTCGTACTGTTCGCCAGTCCAGCTAAAAGCTGTTCCCCACAGCTACGGAGGTTAGCTGCAAGTTAACTCTTTGTTTACCCACACATGGATGTTTCCCTCAACGCCCAGGACAACGGAAGTTACGCTGTAACTATCGTTCTGTGAATTCCTGGATGACTGCCAGTGGCAGTAAACAAAGTGGATATGTCTCCTCTCGCTCCGTGCAGGTCGAGATTGAATGTAAACAAAGTCACGCACGTGACACGTAGCCCACCTGGGCGTGCGTCTATAAGTAGCACGTGGAAGGCTACGTTCGGTCTCTGGGATCTTCTCGCAGGGAGGAAGTTCCGAGTATGCCCCCAGCTCAATGGTTGTGTTCACATAGCCTGGGGGCAGAACCTTAGGGAGAAAGGCTATGTTCGGCCACAGCGTTACTCCGGACCCCTCTGCCTTCCAACGCAGGCAGGTAGGGGTGATGGCGAGTGCGTGGAGCTCACTGACCCGCTTGGCTGTTGTTATCGCCAACAAAAAAGCAGTCTTAACGGACACCAGTTTCAGTGGGGCAGAACACATAGGCTCAAAAGGTGGTCCACTCAGGGCCTTCAACACCAGTGGGAGGTCCCATGTTGCCGTCGGTCTCCGTAATGGGGTGCGCAGCCTCCTTGCACCCCGGAGAAATTGTGACACTCAATAGTGTGTCCCCACTCGTCTGCCATCCACGACATCGTGGCTGGCTGAAATGGCAGCCAGGTGCACCTTCAGGGTTGATGCTGCCCGTCCGGCATCCAATAGACCCTGCAGGTACCTCAAAATATTATGCAGGGAGCAAGAAACTGGGTCAACTCCCCTATGTCTGCACCACTCTGCAAAACGCTGCCAGCAACGGGCATAAGTCCTCAATGTGAAAGGAGCTCTGGCATTCTGCAGTGTTCGCTGAATGGAGGGCTCCAGATCCGTCAGGGGCTGCCAACACACCTCAGCGGCCCCACCGTGAGGAGAAGATGGCCCGGAGACGGATGCCAAACCTTCCCCTCCAACTGAGACAACAGGTCTGCCCTGACCGGGAGCCGCCATGGCTCCCCGTCCAGCAGACTGAGGAGCAGCGGGAACCAGACCCTCATGGGCTACTCGGGGGCCACCAACAGAACCTTCAGGGTCGACGACATCACTCGGTGGAGAGTGGGCAGAAGCAACGGAAATGGGGGAAAGGCATACAGCAGGCCGACTGACCATACGTTTGCTAGGGCGTCCATCCCCAGTGGGGAGCTGGCCTCCGCCAGGGAAAACCACAAGGGGCAATGTGTACTGCTCCTTGAGGCAAAAAGGTCGACCTGAGCCCTGCCGAACCGATCCCATATCTGCCGTACGACCTGAGGATGCAGCCTCCAATCCCCGGGGGGGGAGCCTCTGTCGGGACAGATAATCGGCCACCGAGTTCCTCGTCCCCGGTAGGTGCATTGCCCTGATGGAGGCGAAGCGAGGGTATGCCCAGGTCCATAACCTCTGGGCCTCCCTCAGGCACTGCAGTGATCTGGTCCCACCTTGGTGGTTGACATGGAACACTGCTGAGGTGCTGTCCGTCCTGACGAGCATTTGCTTGCCCTCGAGAGAGGGCGAGAAGTGCCTCAGCGCCAAATAGATCGTCCTGAGCTCCAGGACATTGATGTGCAGACTTCCCTCCTGAGGACCCGCACCTTGACCTGCCAGTGCAACCTGGGCTCCATGTGGAGGCTGTTGAACCACCTCTGCAAGGGCCGTAGATAAAGCAGTCCCAGAGGAGTCAGAGCCGAGGCCGCCACCAGCATCCCCAACAGTCTCAGCCACAGTTTGACTGGGGGTGCCGCACCCACTCGAAAAGACTGGAGCAGAGACTGAATCCTGTCCACCCTGTCCGAGGTCAGCTGAGCCAGCATGGCCACTGAATCCAGGGCCATGCCGATAAAGACCACCTGCTGGGCCGGGATGAGAGAACTCTTCTGAGTGTTCACTGCTATCCCCAGTGCTCTGACATGGGCCAGGACCTCTGACGTCGCCCGATCCGCCCCGCCGGAGGAGGGGGCACAGATGAGCCAGTCGTCCAGATATGGCAGGATCTTTAATCCTGACAGGCAAAGAGGGCTTAGGACCACCTTCATGCACCTCGTGAAAATCCGAGGGGCTAAAGAAAGGCCAAACGGCAGGACCGAAAACTCGTAAGCCACGCCGCGGAAGGTGAATCGCAGGTACTTCCTGTGTCCTGGGTGGATCGGAAAAAGGAAGTCCAGCAGAGTCCTTATTTCCTGCAGCAAGATCACAGTTCGTGCAGGACCTGTGACAGGGGTCACCCTGACCCCCGATGGGGGCGGAGGCCGACGGCGGAACTGCAGCCTGTACACTTGGGACATAGTTCTTAACACCGGCGCATCCCTGCAGTGGGTTTCCCAATAGGCCAGTTGCCGTTGTGAAAACCTCCCCGCCGTCGGCCTGCAGCCCTCAGGCCACCCTCTGCCGCCTGCTTCGGCTTCTGGCCTGCTTCGGCTTCTGGCCTGCTTCGGCCCCGCCAGAGCCCCGCGAGGTGGTGCCCCTTCCACCCCAGGCTGCCGCTATGCTGCCGCCACAGTGCGGCTCCGCTGTGCAAACTGTGCGGAAGTGGCGTCCGAACCCGATGCCGTGGGTCCCGTATGTCATGTCTCCTCCCATGGCCTCGCTGCGACCACCCCCAAGCTTCAGGGGCCTGGCTGGACTGCCGAAGGCGCTCCAGTGCCCTCTCGGCCTCCGGTCCAAACAGCTGGCCCGGTACCACCGGCAGCCTCCGCAAGCTCTGCCTACAGTCAATCGAGATTGGGGCCTGTGCCAACCAGACCTGGCCTCGGGTGACCACCAGAGTGGACAAAAGGCGACCAAGTTCCCTGGACATGAGTCCAAAGGCCTGGAGGGCCGCGTCATTTGTGTCACCCAGTGCTGCTCCTGCCATGCCTGGCTGCAGCATCTGGGACTGTGCCAACAGGAGGACAGAGAGGGAATTGCCAATGCGTGCCATATGAGCTGCAATGTCGTAGGCACGGCACAAAAAGTCGTCCGTCACCCAACACTGGGCGCTAGGACAGCGGGCCCTCTCCCTGAGCGCCTCATCTGGGGAACGAACCAGTGATGCAATGCAGTTATCCCCAGGGGGCATGCGGTCCAGACCATGATCCCCCGGATTGCGCATGCACGCCAGGATCCGTGCGTCTCGACCATGGTGGGAGAAGCTTCTAGGATCCCTGGGCCACTTTGTTTACTGCCACTGGCAGTCATCCAGGAATGAAACAGAACTTCTCCTCAGCATGGTTCACGTAAGAGGTAGTGTTTGGGCAGAGAAGATCAGTTTATAGTTAAATAATCTAAATAATGATCGTTTAATGAGGTTTGTTTTTGTTTGTGTTGCGAAACAGCTACAGTAAGTGCTAGTAGACTAGCAGTAAGCTAATGATGAGTTCTGTGTTTGTGTTTTTAAAGTTAAGACAAACTTTATTTAAAGGGTTGTTTCTAACACAGAAGATCGGCCATAACGCACCGTCCCTGCTTATGCATTTCAACCCATTTTATTAGTGGTATTTTAAAGGTATGTGTTTGATTCTGGTAACCAGCTATAAGCTTCTTTTGTTAGCTCCACCCACTAACAGCTAAGAACACGTGTTCGCCCACTTTATGAGTCAGCTGAAGATCATTTACCCAGAAAGGTTGTTAGTTTCCAATGTAGGAAATAATATTTCCCTAAATATTATTTTACTAAACTAAACTAATTAAACACCATTACGACCCATTTAACCAGAAAGGTTTGGTTCTTATTCAAAATCATATTTCCTTAATAGTATTTCTTTAAATACTGTTTTAATAAAGGCAGCTAATTAAACACCGTTGAGAATTAATCATCCAGAAGGTTGGTTTTATTCAGCAAATCATTCTTTAAAATGTTATTTTATTAAAATAATGTTTTATCTGATCTTGCATTGTGAATGGTTGTCTAAAGGTATACCAATTATTGCCTAAGTTAGTTCCAAGACTAACTTAACTTAATTTCCAGATTCTTCAAGATAATCCTTGGTCCTTAAAAATAAATAACATTGCATGGTAATGTTGCATCACTCTTTCAGTCATGGTTTTCAACCATCTTTGATTCACTTGTTCATATTGTACATAGCCCATTAGTCTTCCTTATTCTTTAATTTTGCTTGGTAGTTTAGTTGGGTTGTTTTAGCATAGTAAAGAGTTTGTTGATTGAAATATGTTTGACTTTGAGTTGACTTATTTTTTTTAATAAATTCTTGTATTTTAAGAAATTGGGTGAATTCATTTTGTGTGTGTACAGAGTTTTGCTGTTAAATAATGCCAGAGCTTGGCTCATCCTTTTCAATTTTGTCCTAATACCACTGCCTTATTGGGCTGGTATTCACAGGACAACCCTTAACAGACCGAAAATTATTTCATAAAATATTAAAGTATCAATAATATATAATATAGTCAAATTCATAATTCAACAGGACCCAGAGCACCACAGTGGTGGTGATGGCAACATAAGAGATTTGATTCAGTTTATTTCAATCATTCTGGTTATGTTGCATTTTTGTCTGCTGAGGCAACTGGCAGTAAAAGTGTTGGCCCTTTTGAAATCAGTCCTTCTAATTGAGAAAATAACTTTCACAAAGCTGTGGCATGGAATACCAAAACCACATCTGCCGTTTGAGTTTGATAAACTGTAGAGGCCACGTGAAATGAAAATTATTGCATTAACAGTAAAGAACAGAATGTTTTTTTCTTAAAACAGTGTCTCTCGATGTTATTCACTACAATTTTACTTTCTTCTCCACATCACAATTAAGACCAAGACTTTTAAACTGAAAACCTGAATGAGATTTGCAATCCGCAGCAAATCTCTCAAGGGGGTTTATTTTAGGACAGCCCATGCTGTTTCTAAAATTAAACTGTACGTGAAAGTGAAATGAAGCATAGGGTGAACAACCTCAGACTTCCTGGATCACGGAAACTTCTTTAACCTAAAAGTGTGACGTTTTGTAAAAGTTTAGGTTTTGTTTTTTCTTTGGGTTTGTTTACATCATCTCCTTATTTGTTGAGACTTGCCTCTGATGAGTATTGTTTATATTCTCCAGGTGGGACTTTATTAGTTCAGGGTAAATTTTAGTTCTGTTATATCTGTCTTTGTATTTCTGTTCAGTCACAATAATGTCTTGGTTTCCACTCTTAGCCACTGCCACCATTATCTGCCTAATTCATTCTACCTGCTTCATGCCAGTCAGTCTCCCTGTTTTCACCTGTTTGTTGCTCTATACTCTTCAGTTCGGTTTGCTCATCCTCACAAAAAGTTAAAATTGACTCTGATACAGTAATTCTAAAACTTCATTTCAATTCATTTCAGCTCAATTCAGTTCTTATGGCACCACATAAAAGTCCTTTCAGAACCTAAACAAGTCTAAATCAAATAATTTAGATTCAAGCTAATTGTTGTGCTGCTTAGTTTAGTAGAAGCATTAAAACATGCTGAGATTATACACAAACAAATCAGTATCTGTTAAGGCTCTGATGCAGTAAAGAAGTACCCCATGTTTTCAGTGTTGGTTTTGGCTGAGACATGCACCACATATCAATGGTAAATATACATGCTGCTAACATACCAGCAGTTGTAAACAATCTGTCCTATTGTCCGTATAACAAACATTAAGTAGGAAGGGACGAAGGATTAGAGACGTGGTCTCATTTGCATGAAAAAGCAGTAGACTGTATTTGTTCTGTGCTATAAGCTGTTAGGAATAACCTTTATTGATATGACTCATAGCTGTTTTTCCCATTTATACCATAGTGAAATAAGTATAAGTTCTAATGTTTCCCTCAGCGCTGATCCCTGTAATCATTCCTCTGCCTTAATTTAGATTAAAAGATCTAAAAGTTAGAAACTGGTTGAGAGTAGTTCCTTTAAGAGTCAGTGTTAGATAAAGTGCGTGATTGCTTCTGGGACCAAGTACCGGAGGAGCTCCGAGGCGTCTGACTGCCAACAGGGTGCGGTAGCCCGGACAAATCGGTGTTCCCACCCGCGCCCCGGAAGCGAAAACCACTTTTTGATAGGATTATTGCCACGAAAGGACAACGCCTCACAGCAGCGGCCGCAAATCATAAGGTAGGGAGATTCCTATTAAAAAATCTCCAGTGTTTTTCCTGTAAAAACACTCTGGCTGTATTGTTAGTTCTGAGTGAGCTGTTTTTGTAATTCTTGGAGGCAGAGAAATGGTTCAGAATAATTGTTTGCGTACGCATTAATAAGTGATAAGACGTGTTAATAAGCGGTGCGATTGTAACGGTGACAGCCCGGGAAGAAAGGTACAATCTTCTAAAACATAGCTAAAATCTAAGGTGTAGGTTTCGAGTTCCTTTATTGTATGCAAGGGAATATCGGGTTCCCTCGCACACAATATAAAAGCTACCTCCCTGAATGAGGCACGCAAAACTCGGTTAGGGGTTTGTCGGGTCCCGACCTTTCCATAAGAAAGGTCAAAAGATACTACCGAGGGGAAGTATTAGATTTCGATAGTTCCTTGGACTTCTTAAAAGCCCTAAAAGCCGCTTACTTCCTTGTGAGTAAAACACGCAGAGATAAATGCGAATCCTCGGTTTAGGTTTCGATGGTTCCTGTTGAGTCTCGTAAAGAGCACAAAAGCCACCACCGAGAGGGGGTCTTGAGTTTTGATAGCTCTCTAATTTTTCCATAAGAAAAATTTAAAAGCCGCTGGCTCCTTTTTGAGTAAACAGCTGTATAAAGATAAAAGTGTAACATCAAATGGCCAGTGTGGATGTATGTGAGTCGGAAGTGAGCAGACAGAAGTGACGGGGGACATATCACACTGACGGACATTGACTGCTACATCCTAAGCTAACAGACCCTAGCTCACTGAATAAACTCTGCTGTGAATAAGCTTTGGTGTCTGAGAGATAACAAAATAAGCTCTCATTTGGACCAGGAAACAGTGCTGTACCGCCTGCTTGGCCAGAGTGTGTGAACGTGTGTGTGAAGTGAGAGAATGACTGAGACATCACTAGAAAAATAACAAGCAAGGAGAAATATATTAGCAGGTTTCAACCACAAAGACGCTTTACCACGTTAAAACAACACTTTGATGGAGCTTGTTTGGGTCCCGGAAATAATTGTCGAGTCACCAGAAAAAATAATTTTTAACCATTAAGTGACACAAAGTGATTCCACTCTAAAATGCTGTATTTACAGGGTAATCAAATTTTATTTGGCCAATGTTCGTCCATTTTGTCTGTCTGTTTTTGTAAAATGAATGTCTGTTTCATGTTATGTAAATAGTAGGGTATACGTGGCAGGATCCATTTAATTTAAATTGTTTTCTGATATGAAACTAATTGGAATTTTGAGTTTTTAGGTCTGGGGAAGCAGTCCTGACCATGGACTGCCTGCTTGAAAGGTAAAAACATTTTTAACTGTCTGACGCTCAGTGTTATTTATTAAATAAGGTATCACAATAATAATTAGAGATTACAAGAGCAGGTCTGATCTTCAACAGTACCATAATAATATTAGGTCAGTTCTTTATGATAACAAGAAAGGAAGTGCCAGAAAGGGACAATCTCTCCCCTCAAAACATGATTTTAACAGATGTTTGGACTTTTTCCAGTCAGGTTCAGAATGATCAAATTAGACTCAAATTTAAAACAAGATGAAATGTACCTTAACAGAATTACTGGACTGGACTGAAATGGAGAAAAATCCAAATGTGAAAAATCACACAGAAATACCCACAACATTCTCAAGGACACACACACTCTCACAACCACAAGCATAGCAACTGCATGGCGCATATACTGTACATCAAGACACAAAATAAGACAACACATACAGAGTTTATGTGCATTTATCTGTGAGGATTAAGTCCAGAATAAATGAACCTTTATTCTTGAAAGCAAGAAAAAGATGTTTTAAAATAAAGTAAGTAAAGGCAACTTAGAAATATGAATAGCAGTGATACAGCAAGTAAGTAACTGAGCCAAAGTATCCCTAGCTGATGAAGCTTTAAACTGAAATGCAAAATGTCAAATTTTTCCTTATTCTTGTTGTAAAACACAAAAAGATAATTTATCAGTATTTCTCAGGCCATATTGTGAATTAAATTGGATAGTATTTATTTTTATTTTAGTAATGGAAGTATTTCTAAATACAGAGTATTTCAAAGTTTGAGGGGATGAAGATTAGTTGCTGTGGCATGGCCATTAATAACATCTACGTGTTCTAGGATTGGCAGCACCAGTTGTGGAAAACTCTTTTACATGCTGGAAGAGAAAAACTTTCTACAGAACGATAATGTGACAATTTTAAGGCAACAGGCTTTCAAACAATATTACATTTAGGATTTTAACTCGACAAATTAGATTTTATCCGACTCCGAAAGATGATTTTTCAAAAACATTACAACAAATAATTACAATGATTAAACTTGGAAAAACTTTCACTCATCTAAGACTTACAGCAGGACGAAAAATGCTGCTAACTCTCTATAATTTGAAAAGAATAAATCTACCATTGCCTTCTGACAAAATTAGAATTAATGTCCTATACTAAAACTCGGTTTTCACCAAAAGTGGTAGTTGCATTAAATGATACAGTTGATTTAATTAAAAACAATAAAATCCCTGGCGGATTATACATACCGATTTATGTCAAGTCAAGTCAGGTTTGTTTGTATGGCGCTTTTCAGCAACAGGGCACTCAGGGCAATGTACATAAGGAGGAGCATTGCAGTGGTAAGGAAAATCAAACAACAGAGCTAAGAATAGAATAATGCATAAAAAAATTAAATGAAAGTTGGACTGAAAACTTAACTAATAATGTTTAGATGGCACAGCCATTATTTATGCATAAAGATGTTTATTGTGGTAGGCAGAAGTACAAATTAATTTTCAACTTTCACTACTTGATGCTGCAAAAGGGTAACAAGAGGCCAATTCCCAAGTTTTTTGTGTCAGACCCCCAGGTGCTTACAAAGGCAGACTATCCTTTCTTTTTTCTGAAAAAAATGATTCTGTTTATAATTAATCTATTTGCTTTTTATCTTTTTTTTACTCCTTAAAAAGGCTGGTACACAGCAAGACTGCAATCATGTTTATTTTTTGTCTTCTTTGGTATATAATAATAATGGAAAAAATAATGTAAAAATATGATTATGTGTTTTAAAATGAAGAATGGAAAGAAAAAATGCTGATTTCCCCTACCCAAGTTTTTGTGATTTCTTGATCGTGTTAATTTTGTTGTAAATGGGGGGGCTGTATGATCTAAAAATGGTTATTTTCAGGCATTGCCGGTCACAATACTCATGATTTTCCTTTTGGAAAGGGTTTGGATGAAGAGTCGTAAAACCCCACTTTGCCTGATGATGTGAGTGATAAAACCCCAAACATGTATTTTTTTTTCTCATAGGGGAAAAGGCCTGAAAAGGTGGCTGGGGGGCAGCCTGACAATGGGTTTCATTGACACATTATTACTTAGAAAATGAGATCTCTGGGGGTTCAGGAAAAATACGAATCTAAAGATTGTGTTTGAGGGTTTTAAAACGTGTGGGTTTGAGAAAATGTGACAGGAATTTTTGAAGGCCCAAAGGGTTAATGATGAATGATGTGGGCCCCATGATTGAAAAGGGGGGGGTTCATGGGATCAAATGGTTTTGTTTTAGTTTTCCTGTGAGCTCATTTTTTTGGTTTTTTTGGTTTTTGATTTCTAGTTTTGTTTTGGACAACTAATGAACGTTGTAGAATACACCCGGTTTTTTTTTTTCCTGTGGGGTTTTCCCCTAAGGTCGGTGTTCACTACATGTGTTCAGATGCTCGCAAGTTGAAAAATTTTCTGGGTTTTAGTTTCAGAAAAGGGGAAAAACCTAAATTTCTTATGAATTTTCTTGGGGGGGGTGAAATTGGATCTAAAATTCTCTTTGGGATGGGGAACAGAACCAAATTAGAACCTGTCATTCTGCCATAGGGTTTTGGGTTGGGAAAAAATTTGATAGTAAAAGATTTTGGCCCCCCAACTTCCTTAAGAGGGGGGGTTGAAACCGGCATGTGTTGTGTGTCTTAAGTGTTTTGTCTAAATTTCTGTTTTAATGTTTTTTTCAAATGTTTGTCTGACTAACCTTTAGACTTCAAGAAAAAAAAAAAGAAAAATTTAATAAAAAATTTTCATAGGATGGAAAAAAAAGGGAAATGGATATATTGGGGAAAATGACTTTTTAAAAGTGATCAAATGTTGAAAAAGAAATGAATAGCTAAATTGGGGATAAATTTAAAGGGTGTACAGAATATGCAAATTCTTTTATCTAGTATTGGGGGGTAGAGGTTACGGGGAAGGACCCTAAAGGTCTTAAATTTAGGTAAATATAATCAAATTTTTTCCAAACGCCCTTTTAAAAATAGGTGTCCAAAAACCCCTGGACACCTTCATGGTAAAAAAGATGCGAATACTTTGTTCTGGGGATGATTTCAAAAATTTAATGGAAAATAACGGTTTGAACATATCTAACTTTGGCTACTAGTTAACGGACAATACATTAGCAAGTAAATGGGATACAATATAAATATGATTTTTGGGTTAAAAGTAAAAAGATGACTCTATTATACTATCTACATATTAGATTTTCGTGAAAACAGGTACTGGAGCATTTCCTGTTCCCAACAAGCCCTAAAGGGAATTGTTATTGATTTTATGGGTACTGACAACAGAGTGAAAGGATGTAGAGCTTGACACGTGCTTGACACTTTCACCAGGTCGGCTGAGAGAGCTAATCACACAATCAAAAAACTATTGGCTAAAGTAATTCAAAAATGAAGTGCGCTGAAGATGCGCTGCCCTTGGTGATGTTTTACATAAGATCATCACCCACTGAGCTCATGGGGTTTTAACTCCCAATCAGGCTGCGGGGGAAGAAACCCCCCCCTGACCTTTCACCTCCTCTGTTCTTTGGGGGTTTTGCACCCATTCTTGATTCACAGAGAGGGAACAACTGACAAAACACTATGCTCAACAGTTTCAATCTGCTTTTAAAGTTTTTTGTCTCATAGCACACAGGGGGGCTCTAACCAAAAAACCAAAAGGAGAAACAATGGAACTCTGGATGAGGGCAAAAATAAGGGAAAGGCAGATCATATTGCAGGAAGGGAGAACCATCCTCCGAAGGAAAACCTCAGAAAAATCAGAAAGCACCTGAGGAAAAACATACGAACATGTTTGGGTTGGATATCTTTTGTTAAAAATTTTCATTTCCAGCTAACACATCAAAAAAGTGGGGGTTGTGGAATTAAATTAATTTATTTCCCTAACCATTAAGTTAAACCATAAATTTTAACTCATCTTTTTCTTTCAACTAACAAAACAATTATTTGAACGTTTTTATACTTTTTGAGTGGGGGGGTTACTTCAACAGAGGGAACATGATTTAAAAAATAAATAAAAATTTTATTTGTTGGGTTTTTAAAACTTGAATGAGTGTGTCCCCGGGGAAAATTTTAAAAAAAGGTTTACCAAAAACCAAAAAACACAGAGGGAGAAGGATTTCTAAAGTAAAAACCTGTGTTTAAAAAATTAACAAACAATGTTTACTTCTGTGAATGTGGGGGAAATTGTGGAAAAAATTGCAAGAAGGGGGTTTAAAAGGAGTGTTCAACCCATTTAATCAATTCGAATAACTTCATGAATAGAAATGATAACTTCCTATGTGTTTCTGAGTTAAATTCAATTTCCCAAATTTAAATTCAATTCAGTTTAAATTTTTAGTTGCCAATTCACAAAACCCTTTTTCTCAAGGGGCACTTTACAAAAGTCAGGTACATACATTCCAATTAATCGTAACCATTGAACACTGCAGTCAGATTTAGTTTTTTTATTCAATTTAATAAAAAATTTAATATTTTAAGGAAACCCAACAGATTGCATCGAGTCCTTACTTATTTTTTAGATGATGTTGTTTTGGGAACTTAGATTGTAACTTAACTTGATACAAGGCCTTGAACGTTTTCTTGCTGCTGAACAGAACTGATTTACGGGGAATAATTGCTTTGGGGGTTTACTACCTATTGACTGGACAGGAAAATGTGCCCTGGTTTTCCCTCTCCATCCAGGATGCCCCCTGACACCGATTGGGCCCACTTCGTCAGGGGAATCTTTCAGAAAATGTGTTTTTTTTAATTTGATATGTCTTCCTAGAATACAAAATTTCTTCCTGTTAGAACCGATTCTAATCTTTTAAATAACACCACGGCAAAACAGGAGAGACAGCTGAAGACTGTGTAAACAGGATGTTGAAATTATTTCTTGTCAAATTAGAATAGCTTTGGAAATGATCCTAGCAAAAAGAAAAAGAAAGAAAAATGGTAGTGTGATGTTTTTGGAGAGGCTTGTTGCTCTTTTATTCCCAACAGTTACAGCACCTGATGGATCTCGAGTGAAGGTCCTAAATGAATTGCAATCACAATTGATGTACAATTCACAAAAAAGTTTGAGAACCGTGGTCTGGAAAATGGGGGAAAACTACTGGTGAGTAGATTCACCTTCATTGATTTTTTTGGGATTGCAGGTTTGTATGCTGTTGTGCAACGTGTATTCCAGCTCTCATCCTCAGGTGTATTGATCGTGCAATTGGTTCCATGGGGGGGGGGGTGATACCAGGGTTTTGAGATTACCAGAAAAAATCAAATGGGGTGTGGTGCCAGAGCACACTGATGTTTCCCCGAATATTTTTTGAGCACAAGTGATGAAGTGGATCCCATGGAACCCAAAACCAAAGTGCTGGAGAAAATTATGATACTGTGCTAGGAGGAGAGGGACCGGACCAAAAAACTGCAATAGATAATTGAACAGGGTTTTTCGATTCCAGGGCCTACAAGATACTGATACACATTGTGCTGCTCATTTTTTCCGCTTTGCTTCTACTTTTTTTTTATTTTTGTTGTTTTAATTTTTTTCACAGGGGAAATTATTATCTATTTGCGATGTTTTTTTAATCATTTAAAAATTTTCAACCACAAACAGCATGTGTCTGTTCTATGGGGAAACCAGGGGGGTGCACACACTGAGGGGGCTGCAGGCCGTTACCGGAGAAAAAGGGGAATCCGCTTGGGGGACGGAGTTATGCGACGGCCGGAAAGGAACTGCCTCCCCATATTCTAGTTTAGGTCCATATGCACTAGACACATTGATTGATGTGAGGTGGGTTTTTCCCACCTCAACAGGGGGATTGTTATAGCCGAGGCCCCTTAGCCAGCGTGGAGCCACCGAGGGTAGCTCCCCGTAGCAGAGGAGTATTATAGTAGATCATTATCAGACAATGCTGTAACAACCTTTAAAGAATCTGTACCACTTTTAATTTCCTCATTATCACAGGAAAAACAGAGTGGAGGGCAATATTTTGTTTCTTCCCCCCTTCACAAAAAATTGATTCTCTTTTCAGAGTGTTACTTCATCATTGCGTGGTGCATTGACCCCATGCAGCCCCCCTTTAAAAAGAAGGAATTATTCATAGGGGGGCAGGCTCCCTGTTTTAATTCAGATCTGCGTACCTTAAAGCAAAAATGTTTAGAAAAATTTGGAGAGAAAATGGTGGCTCTACACACCTAAGGATTCCTACTTTAATCTGGAGAAATAGCCTACTGTTGTTTTAAAAAGACACTTCACCAGCTAGAAAGCTTTTTTTCTCATCCTTAATAGAAAAAACAAAAATAATCCTAGGTTTTTTCTTTAGTACAGTTGCTAAACTTACACAGAGTCATAGCTCTGTTGAGCCACCCATTTTCCCTCGTCTCAGCAGTCATGACTTTAAGGATTCTTTTCCAAAAAAAAAATTGATTTTATTAAGAAAAATCTTTGACAATCTCCCAGAGATGATTATCTTCATCCTCACAAGTGAGACAACATTGGAAAAAACGTAGAACCCGATCTGTGTTTGGGACTGTTTTTTATCCTGTGGAGCTTCCCCGAGTTATCAGAAAATTAGTTTCATCTAAAACCTTCAACTTGTATGTTAGACCCAATCCAAACCAAATTATTTAAGGAAAGTGTTTTCCCTCTGTTTACCAGCCCCATTTCAGATATGATTAATCTATCCTTAGTAAATGGATATGTACCACAAACTTTTAGGTAGCTGTATTAAACCTTTGCTTAAAAAACCTTCGCTTTATCGAGATGACTTAAAAAAATTACAGACCGATATCCAATCTTCCGTTTTTATCTAAAAATTTTTTTTGAGAAAAAATTTTGCTAATCAAATGTGTGAGCATTTACACAGCAAAAGACCTGTTTTGAAGAGTTTCAGTCAGGCTTTAGAGCTCATCATAGCCTTGAAACAGCTCTGCTGAAAGTCACTAATGATATTCTTATTGCCTCAGATAATGGACTTGGGTCTGTACTGGTTTTGTTAGATCTCAGTGCTGCATTTGATACAGTCGATCATAATATTCTCTTAAAAGGCTGGAATATGCTGTAGGGATCAGGGAAAAAGCGCTAGGCTGGTTTAAAAATCTTATTTGTCTGACAGATTCCAGTTTGGTTCATGTAAATGATATATCATCTTTTAAAACCCCGGGTTAATTTGTGGAGTACCCAGGGTTTTCAGTACTTGGGCAATTCTCTTTACTATATATATGCTTCCAATAGGTAAAATTTATCAGCAGCATAGAAAAAATTTTTCACTGTTACGCTGATGACACTCAGCTTTACTTATCCAAAAACCTGATGGGGCCCAACCAGTTAGATAGACTACAAGCATGTCTTGAAGACATAAAAACTTGGAGTGACTTTAAAATTTTCTGCTTCTAAATTCAGACAAGACAGAAGTTGTTGTCTTTGGACCGGAGTCTTTAAAAAAAAAACCTCTTAGTCAATCCTTTAACCTGGATGGCATTAAATTGACCTCCGATAATAAAGTAAAAACCTTTGGTGTTATTTTTGACCAGGACATGTCATTTAAAAATCCCATATTAAACAGGTTTCCAGATTTCCTTCTTTTCTCTAAACATTGCCAAAAATTAGAACCCTGTCCAGGATTGATGCTAAAAAACTAGCCCATGCATTTTTTTCAAGGCTGGACTATTGTATTTTTTCTATCAGGATGTCCACAAAATCAGTTAAAAGCCTTCAGCTGATTCAAAATGCTGCAGCAAGAGTTCTGATGAAAATTAAAAAAGAGAGATCATTTTTCCCCTACTTTAGCTTCCCCTTCATTGGCTCCCTGTTAAATCCAGAATAGAATTTAAAAATTTCTCCTCCTCACATATAAAGCCCTTAATGATTTAGCTCCATCATACATCAGAGAGCTGATTGTTTCCCAAGTTCCTAACAGAGCTCTTTGTTCTCAGACTGCAGGTTTACTGGTGGTTCCTAAAGTCTCTAGAAGTAGAATGGGAGGCAGATCCTTTTTTTCAGGCTCCTCTTTTTGTGGAACCAGCTCCCAGTTTTAATCCGTGGGGGACACCCTGTTTACTTTTAAGGCTAGGCTTAAAACTTTCTTTTTTGATAAAGCTTATAGTTAGAGTGGCTTAGGGTTTTTCCTGAGCTATCTCTGTAGTTTTGCTGCTATAGGCTTAGGGTGCTGGGGGAATAATGACCACTTTCACCCTCTTCGCTACTTTCTCACACTACTCTTCAATTTTGTATTTTTTTGCTGTTTTTTTCAGCTTTTTACTTTGTTCTCTCTCTTTTCTCTTCCTAGAAGCTACACCTGGCCTGACTCTGGTTTTACCTGTGACAACTTCCTGGAAGGGGGGATCGTCCGAGCTTCTGCGGGAACAACTTGATGCTCACCCTCTACCGATGATCCCCAAATGGCCCTGTCTTTCAGTGTTTAACCCTTTTTTCTCTCCTAGACATAGCTACTGACGGAGCTTTTACTGTAACTAACTCTATGTGCTCTCTTCAGACTCTAACATTGAAAACTGGCTCAGGTTTATCTTTTCTTTCTTTCTAGGTGAAAAACCCAAGGAGCTACATCCTTAACATTACCTTTTCCTCCCCATTCCCATAAAATACTCCTGGATCAGTGTTTCATTGTTCTCTTTTTGTCTCTGCTCTGTTCTCTCTAAAACCCCCCTCGGTCGTGGCAGATGGCCGCTCAACCTGAGCCTGGTTCTGCTGGAGGGGTTTTTCCTGTTAAAAGGGGTTTTTCCTCTCCCCTGTCGCTACATGCATGCTCAGTATGAGGGATTGCTGCAAAGTCAACCCAAGTGACTGTCCCCCTGTCTCTACATGCTCATCCAGGGTGAATGCTGCAAGTCCTGACTGGATGCAATCTGCTGGGTTTCCTTAGATAGACAAACTTTTTATCCAATTTTGAATAAATAACAGAATCTGACTGCACTGTTCAATGATTTGATTTAAATTTAATGCATGTACCTGACTTTTGTGAAGTGCCTTGAGACGACATGTGTTGTGAATTGGCGCTATATAAATAAACTGAATTGAATTGAATTGAATTGAAAAAAATTTAATGTTTTAATTTCTGACCAGTCTGGAATTTTTGGAACCAGTCTGGGCTCTTTGTTTAGTGCCACACTTATATTAATGGATGAAATATTTAAAAGTGTCAAAAGTACCAGGCAACTACATCTTGTTATCTTATGGACATGCAAAAATTTTTATTTTAACCAACATCACCAGACAGACTCCACACATTTGTTCAGATTTTTTAGTTAATAAGTTAATTTTTTAGTCTTAGTTTAAGCCTTCCTTATAAAATCAACCAGCTCTTGCCAAGGATTTCAGGTTGACTGAGATGCATTTAGATTTTTTCAAGCCACCAAAGTTTAGAATAACTGCATATTCCTCGAAAAAAAAGAACCAAGAAAAATTTTCAGAAACGTTCATCTTTTTCAGAGTCAAAACCATATTTGAGGTCACATCTGACATAGGAAGGAGGAGAGGAAATGCCGGGACACTACTTCGGTATCCGTGGGTGGTTTCAGCCTCATAACCTTTCTAAACAAAAGTGGCACATAAGTTTCACTTTCAAACTTTGTTTTTTCAGTTATATCTTAGACAGATTGTTATCACCACACTCTAACCCACAGATAAACAAAATGCCAGCAGCATTGGAGCTCTGAATTTGCTTCATTCCTTGGCATCTAGCAAGCAAGTTGAGCTTTCCACTGCGTCATGTCACAACGTTTCACAACAAAGACGATTGCCAATGTGAAAACCAAGTGTAGGCAGCTCACCTTGGAGAACAGTAACGTCTGCAGCCACATTCTAGCTCAGGAGCCGATCTCTACTGCACAGAGCAACAACAGGCCTGATGGTAGTTTGATTTAACGCAGCCTTTCTCTTGACTCAGTGGTGAATAATAAAACTGATGCACTGCGCTCTGTGGGAAATGTCAAGCCCATAAACAATGTTCAGTTAACATTCAGCCCATCTGGACCATCGCCTGGTCAGCGTCAACATGCCCGATAAACGGCAGTGACACACACAATCTCCAGGATATCTGAACTTTTCTCCCTGGTGGCAGTATTAACCTGCACTTTATTTGAACCCTGTCAGGTGAAAATAAATTTTTGAGTCGGCCTGCCTCAGGTCAGCAAAGCGAGTTAGGGGAGTAAATGTCACTCGATTCCCTTAAAGTTAGGGATTGTGTGGAAAAAGGGTGTGCGCAGCTTAGAACATGATTTTTCATGTGTGCGTCTGTGTGAGTATGCATCTGCGTGTTGGTTGGAGGGAGTACAGTGACTCTGAAACCAAAAAAAGCCCTGCCCACTCCCACAGTGGAAAGAATGGTGTGTTATTCTGTAAATGACACTAGAGTTCGAGCAGATGCTTGCCTGAGGTGAGATGCTTGTGTGTGCGCATGTGAGACTCACTTGGAATGCAGCAGTGAACCATCACAATTTTTTCTTAATTCTCCACTAATGGGTAAATAGGGGAGTGCATGTGTGTGTGTGTGTGTGTGTGCCTTCACCAACTGGGGTTTCCTGCAGACAGTGCTGAGCATCATGGAGGTGGCCATCTGAAGAGTGTTTGTCACAAGACAACCTCGGTCTTGTGCTGTGGTTCAAATGAGTGTGTGTTCTAGCATTTTATACAGTGTAAGGCCCATTTTCTAAACATAAACTACGCTGTGAGGACCCAAAGCCTTGGCCCCATAAAAAGAAATAGTGTTTTTGGGTAAGGGGTTAGATTTAGGACGAAAGTACACTGCTCAAAAAAATAAAGGGAACACTCAAATAACACATCCTAGATCTGAATGAATTAAATATTCTCTTTGAAAACTTTGCTCTGTATAAAGCTGAATGTGCTGACAACAAAATCACACAAAAATCATCAATGGAAATCAAATTTATTAACCAATGGAGGCCTGGATTTGTAGTCACACACAAAATTAAAGTGGAAAAACACACTACAGGCTGATCCAACTTTGATGTAATGTCCTTAAAACAAGTCAAAATGAGGCTCAGTATTGTGTGTGGCCTCCACGTGCCTGTATGACCTCCCTACAACGCCTGGGCATGCTCCTGATGAGACGGCGGATGGTCTCCTGAGGGATCTCCTCCCAGACCTGGACTAAAGCATCCACCAAGTCCTGGACAGTCTGTGGTGCAACGTGACGTTGGTGGATGGAGCGAGACATGATGTCCCAGATGTGCTCAATCGGATTCAGGTCTGGGAAATGGGCGGGCCAGTCCATAGCTTCAATGTCTTCATCTTGCAGGAACTGCTGACACACTCCAGCCACATGGGGTCTAGTATTGTTCTGCATTAGGACGAACCCAGGGGCAACCGCACCAGCATATGGTCTCATATGGGATCTGAGAATCTCATCTCGGTACCTAGTGGCAGTCAGGCTACCTCTGGCGAGCACATGCGGCCCTCCAAAGAAATGCCACCCCACACCATTACTGACCCACTGCCAAACCAGTCATGCTGAAGGATGTTGCAGGCAGCAGATCGCTCTCTACGGTGTCTCCAGACTCTGTCACGTCTGTCACATGTGCTCAGTGTGAACCTGCTTTCATCTGTGAAGACCACAGGGCGCTAGAGGCGAATTTGCCAATCCTGGTGTTCTCTGGCAAATGCCAAGCATCCTGCACGGTGTTGGGCTGTGAGCACAACCCCCATTTGTGGACGTTGGGCCCTCATATCATCCTCATGGAGTCTGTTTCTAACCGCTTGTGCAGACACATGCACATATTTGGCCTGCTGGAGGTAATTTTGCAGGGCTCTGCACTGCTCCTCCTGTTCCTCTTTGCACAAAGGCGGAGGTAGCGGTCCTGCTGCTGGGTTATTGCCCTCCTACGGCCTCCACCACGTCTCCTGGTGTACTGGCCTGTCTCCTGGTAGCACCTCCAGGCTCTGGACACTACGCTGACAGACACAGCAAACCTTCTTGCCACAGCTCGCATTGATGTGCCATCCTGGATGAGCTGCACTACCTGAGCCACTTGTGTGGGTTGTAGAGTCCGTCTCATGCTACCACGAGTGTGAAAGCACCACCAACATTCAAAAGTGACCAAAACATCAGCCAGAAAGCATAGGTACTGAGAAGTGGTCTTTGGTCCCCACCTGCAGGACCACTCCTTTATTGAGTGTGTCTTGCTAATCGCCAAAGATTTCCCCCTTGTATCTTGAAAAGATAGAAACACATAATGTGTGTGTGTGTGTGTGTGTGTGTGTGTGTGTGTGTGTGTGTGTGTGTGTGTGTGTGTGCGTGTGTGTGTGTGTGCAGTACGGGCGCCGGCCCCCTCGCCCCTCGTTATAGTCACTCAGCAAGCTTTCTAATCACACAGACCACAGAGGAAGTTGTTTACAATATGCAGCGGTGCGTCCGTGTGAGAGGCCAGCGGGTCCGTATCGTGAGACTGCAGGTGCGTATGAGTGCCATGTTGGGCTTTATGAGAATGTAAGTGAGTAAGTATAGAGTGTGAGAGTGCCTGTTTGAATGTTTTGCGTGAGAGCCTTCCTCTCTTCATGTGGTCAATGAATCCTGCCACAGTTAGCATAATTCTGTTTACAGTAAAGCTACTGCCTACTTCTGACTGGCTGCAGAACAAACACTTACTGGATCAGGATCAAACCAAACGGCCCAGTGTGGGATTTAAATACAGAGTGATTTCAGGTAGCAAGATAACACAAAGGGCCGCTTTGACATTCATCCTCCTCAGACCATCAATCTAAATCTGGTTTGAATGAAATGACTAAACCATCCCAACGCTCACATAATTTTCCCAGAGTCCAATAGATACTCATTCTCATGTCAAAATGCATTGTAGCTTTTCATAAACTTCAGGCAGTCAATTTTAAAAATTTAAAAGACAAAAAAAGATCTCTGGATGCTCTTCAAAACAGATCACACTTATCTTTGCTACCTGGTTATTCCTATCAATCTTTCAGTTACAGATATTGTAAAAAAGATTGATTAAATGAAAGCAACCAATAACATATCAACATGATTTATAAATAATTAAAATTATTAAAAGAAAAGTTAAAGCTCAAGTGAAGGAGTTCCAGGTTCCCTTTGGGAGTAGATTTGGCAGATTGGGCCAGTGTCGGCAGTGAGCAGGAGGCTCTACTGGTTTGTTGTGGTGAACATAGAACCAGCTTTTAAGGTGAAGTTCTCAGGGAAAGTACAAGAAGCTAAATGAACCTTTTTTCTGCAAGTCAATATGGTTCTACATCGTTTGACTGTACAAATGTTGAGAAATTTGTTGTGATTGACTTGTACTGGTTATTGCAGAAGCTCTTGTTACTGTGTATCAAATTTAGAATTCTACCTTCCCACCCAGCTGGATCATGATTAAGTGGGGTGGGAAGTTTTCCAAAATACAAATCTAACTTCTGAGGTAAATTGAGTGCACCACAATGCTGCTTATGAAATAAATGCAATATAAACAAATACAAGCTAAAGCTAGCCCAAGAGCAGCACTGCTATGATTTTTTTGTAAAAATCATTTTTTGTCTCATTTTTGAAAAAAATGTTCCTTCATGCCATATTTAGCTTTTTAGAGTATTTTCTCATTCTTTTTTCCTTATCCATTTTTCTTCACCTGTTCATTGATTTGCAATAATTTTGGCAGGAGCGGTGCGTTTTTCTAAATTGCATTCATTAGGCAAGAAACATCCAGCAGAAACATAACATGCTCAGGCTGAAAGGCCCTGAAAATATGCTTCCTTAAAAAAAAATCACAAGGTTTTGGATAAACATTTTCCATCTGTCTATCCGTCCTTACATCCATTGGTTCCTAAAGTCCAAACACTGTCTTTTAGGTGGCACCAGGTTAAATGTTATCCTGAAGAAAAGTTAGATTTGAACATATAGACATTTGATCAGTATTTTTTGTAAATAGAGGGTTGCGTTATCAAAGCATGTAGTTGGCTCCATCCCATTTAAACCAGTAATCCAACCCATAAACCAGTCCACTACTGCTCAGATTTATCATACTGCAACGAACAGGGTTGCTTTAAAAAAAAAAAGTTGTATGGCGTATTGACAGTGGTGTCTGAATATTAAAACAGTATTGGAGGTAAATTCCAAAGTATGTAGCATGAGAATCACCACTTGAGTCGACTGTGACTCCGTTGGAAGCGTAGCGTCTTACAGTGAGACATTTGTGGGTTTGATTTTAGCTTCTTCACATGGCAACGTTCCCCGGTGCGAGGCACTTAACCCCAAGTTACCTACAGATCTGATTACCGGTGTAAGAATGTGTGGATGTTTGTGAGTGCAACTGGGTGAATGTGGATCTAATGTAAAAGTGGTTAATATGACTAGAAAAGTGCTATGCAATTTCAGTCCCTGGTAGTGGTCATATAACGAAAGAATAAACATTCAAGTCAATATTTAATATAAAAACATAAATGTATAAGAGAGCAAACATGAGTGCATTTCTACAAATAACAACCTTTCAACAGTTTATGCTGTATTCACCTTCTAATAAAGTCATGTCCTGTCATAATTCGGGGTTGATAGAGTTGTGGGTTGTCTTTGTCTACTTTCTTTCTCTTCCTTCTCACGCTTCCTGTGCTGCTGGTCTCTGAGAAATGTTCTTCGTTTGTTCATAAATCCACACTGCTTAGAGGACCACAATATGGATTTAATGAACAAATACTAATTTTGAAGTTTGACAGAATGCATCTGTATTATTTTGTGTTTTGAAATGATTAGCCCCTTTGTATGTCTCCATGTTTATGTAGAACTCTCTAATACACAGTATTGACAGGGGTTGACACAAGCTTGAAGGTCATGCCAGAGGAGGCAGAGGTTCTTGTGAAATTAAGCCTCTGAGCTGTTTGGTACCCCTGCTTGGAACGGTCACCTTTGCAGTACAGCCGCAAGGTGTCCCTTTGAAAACTCTCTGAATACATCTGGAGAATGCACAGTGTACAGTAAGCAAGTAAAGCTAAATGAATTAAAAATCAAAAAACAAAAAGAGGATCGTTGGGAATCACATAATAGTCGCAGTAATCTACCTTTCCTCTTTGTTATACCTCAAGTACTGTCTTGTTGTTTCTTTTATATTTACCTCTTCTCTAGAGTCACTTACATGGAATTCAGCTTTTATTTCCACAGGAGGATCACGTCTTTTCTCTGGAAATTCCCTTATCTGCTTTTTTCCTTATAGAACTGACATAAAACACATTAAACTCCGGAAAGAGTCCACAATTGGCAGTGTGAGCCTTATTTCAATCACGTCCACCTGCCCACCTGTCTACCCTCCAACCTTATCCTAACAATCAACCCACACCCTGCCTCTGCTGGACTCAGCCACACCTGGTTCCATCTTCCTCAGAGTTAAAGTCCAGAGTTAAAGTAAGAATCAGAGAGAAAGGGTTTACGCTTACCTCATTCCTAACCGAATCCTTCAAACCTTTCCCTCTCCTTCAGTGATGACCTTCGACCAGATTCGATGAACTAGATACCTATTTGCTACATTATGATCTTAACTTTGGACTGTTCCTACCAAATAATAACTAAAACAAACTTTTACTAGAAATCTATGAATATAACGTGTGCATGAGTCGCAGTGGTGTCAGTGAGTTCATCACTCTGGAGTAATTCTAAACAGCTGTGTGTGTGTGTGTGTGTGTGTGTGTGTGTGTGTGCGTGTGTGTGTGTGTGTGTGTGTGTGTGTGTGTGTGTGTGTGTGTGGCGTACGTGCGTGTGCATGCGTGTGTGTGCGTGCGTGTGTCTGTGTGTGTGTGTGTTAGACTGGCATTAGCCTCACACCACACACACAGGGACAGGCAGTTGTTGATTCCTGGATTCCTCTCTCCAGTCTGCTGCCGGTGCTGTGGTTTACTGCAGACAAACTGATGGATCGCTGCGGGGAAAAGGCTGCACATGACATGTTTGTTTCCAATCAGAGCCAGGATTAACTCCGAAAAAACAGACTCCTCTTTCTCAGGTGATGCAGCTCCGACAACATTATGTGGTCGGGCTGCTGGTTGATCCAGTAATAAGAACTGAATTTGAGTTTGATCACATCCCAAGGTAACAAGGTAAGCTGGATTCTGGTAAAAAGGAAGTTTGGCAGAGGAACATGCTCTCGTGTCAATAACTCTGTGGGTGGAAGCGTTTACTAGCTCTCATTGAATTGAGCATGTGTGAACACACTTGGGTTTTTTTTTCTGAACATCTTGCTCTTTTGTGCAAATGTCATAACGACTTTAACTGGAAACCTGAGAAGCATTTGTTTGTCTGCACAGCTTCACAAATGCTTAAGACATATAAAGTCAAATGTGGATCAAAAAACAGATGAAAAAATTATGAAATTCCTTTTTGATGAAGAAACAAAGCTCTGAAGGAATTTGAAAACAAAAAGAAACAAAATCATAAGGACTTGCAAGTGTTGCCAACTCAGAAAAAACTCCCTATACTGCTTGGATCAAAGAGGCTACTACATGCAACATTTCCTGGCTGCTGCAGCTAATGACCTGAAATCAACTACAGACTTGTATTAAACCTTCAAAACACAATGTAGCTATGTGTGTGTGATGTAACCAGATAACTTCAGCTCAAGGCAGAAAATAATACATGCAGTAATTTAAATTACAGTCTCTGTTCTCTCAGCTTTGGATGCTCAGTGTTTTTTTTCCAACAATGTGGTATTCCATTGTTTGCTACACACTGAAGTAATCAGTTGCTCAGGAACAACTGTTTGTTGCAAAGCTGGCCTAGGAAATGGATAAATGTCACTCAAAAACAAAATGTTTCTCTTTTCACAGGAAGTTAATGGGGTCACCAGTGCTAATGAGGTTTCCCACAAACAAACATCTGTGCAGTTTTGTTAACCTCATTGTGGAAACAATTGTTTCAGAGAAATGATCTAGGAAAAGCCTGAAAAAATAGTTTTAAACCAAAGGAAAGACCTTTCTTTTTTAGTTTCCCCCTCTTTGTTTACACTGATAGGAATTTGAACATGACTAGCAACTGCTGTGATCCACAGGTGTTTTCATTTCATATCTCTGCCTCTAGTTTTGCCTGTGTTTGGGTCCAACAAAAACCAAACCTGACAGAAACATGTGGCGTTGGAATCTGACATTATTGACAGAAGGTTGATCTCTGCTCAGCTAGCATAATCAGTTGACACTGGACAGGTTTAGATTGTATGCTGTTCAACAGAACATTGTTATACATTAGGCAGAAAACTTTTATTAAGTAAGGGGATTTTTTAGATGTTACTGCTACATGTTCTGTTTAAAAAACAGGTTTTCCAAACTGCTTTGTCTTGTTTAGGGTTGTGGCTTGGGTGGGGGTTATAGAGGGCCAGTGGAAGTAAAACTAGGTGTTTGAAAATGTTTGAAGAGTTTATTGTAAATTTTCCACACAGCTAAAAAACATGCATCTTTGGTAAACTCAGTGCTGGCTGGCGTTAGAGGTCAAGTCAGAGCAAGGTTTATTTCATTAGCACATTTAAAATAACAATACTTGAGCAAATTTCTGCACATGTAAAACATAATAAAGTGAAATTAGTAGTAAAATACGTCAAATAAATATGACAATTGGCTAAATTAAATCTAAAATCTCCTCAACTACAACTAAAAGTCAATGTGTAGAAGTGGGTTTTTAAAAGAGCCTTAAAATGATTAACAGTCTATGTACCTTAGATGTTCAAAGGCAGGTTGTTCCATGTGACCACTGAGAAAGATCGGTCAGCTCCACTTTTAAAACTGGGACTGCTATGGCCTTCCAGATCTGGGTTTACCTTGCAGGCCTTCCACCATTCTCTCCACACATACAAATGTACACTTCCAGGTGACAAGGCAGCACTCCCATACACCCACTCAACATAAACACACAGATGCTCACCCCCACACACACATGCACACACCCATACACCAGCGCACAATTACACTAAATGGTTGAAGGTCAAACAAACACAGGTTACTATAACATCAAAGTGGCCTGCCTACTTTGATGCTGGATTGAGTCTGGACTTAATAAAGTTAATCGTGCAATCAGGATACTCTCTCAAGATATCCTGCTTGTACAGAAAAACTGCCCTGGCATATGTAGGCAACCATCTGATCTATGCCTGAAATGCTGCAACAGTATAGGTAAAAAAAAGCTCTACTTTTGAGCCTAATTTGGGAGACTCTGATAACAGTTGGTTTGTGGACCTCAAAGCTCTGGATGGAGCAAAAATGTGCAATAGTTCAGACAGATATGATAGAAACTTAAACTGGATCTTGGAATAAACAAGAAGCCAGTGCAGGGAGGCCAGCAGTGGTGCAAATGCATGGGCAAAGGTGGCTCAGGTGGTGGGGGTTCGTCCTGTAACTGTTGGGTTCCAATGATTGTTCCATCCGTCTCAGTTGTTGTGTCATTGGGCATGCCTTGCCTGTTGATTGTGGTCAGAGGTCCCGGGGGGCACTGATTGCTGTGACTACAATGTAGCCTACCACTGTCATTGTGTGAATAAATGGCCAGGTGACTGATTGTAGTTTAAAGTGCTTTGGATAAAAACGCTATATAGCACTATATTTGATTAAGCGCTATACAAGTGCAGGCCATTTTAGATTTGAAGGTTTTTGGCAAAACTATTATGCTTTCTGAAAATAGATCCCAAAGGAAACATATAAAAAGAAAACAGTATTGAACCCAGAATAGAGCCCTGAGGTATCCAACAGGTTAAATCAGACGATTTTAATGGACTAAAAAATGACCATGCCTCAGGTATGTCTTTAGCCAATTCAAGGCTGTACCTTTAATGCCAGATACTGATCTAAGGTATAAAAGACCAAGAGCACGATGACAACAAATTTTCCAGAGTCAGCTGCTAAAAGAAAATCTTTAAAAACCCTCAGAAGAACTGTCTCTGTGCTGTGGTGTGTTCTAAATCCAGACTGGAATTTTTCTTCAATACTGTTTAATTCCAGAAAAGACTGAAACTGGTTATTGACTAACTTTTCTAAGATTTTTGTTTGGGACACAACCAGACATCAGTTGATTAAATTAACAATACAGGACCCAACTGTGTTAAAAAAAAACATCCTTTAAAAGGCCTAATGGATGACCTACTTCAGTTAGTGATGACAGTGAAACATTGTTTAATTTCTCACACTTCAGTATTAACATGAGATAGATAGATCTCTGACGGCAGCGGAAAGGTTAGGCCTACTATTAGAAATCATCTATTTGAAAACCAAAAGAAACTTTTTACAGAGTGCTGGTGAGGGTAGATTAGAGGGTGATTGAAAAGGATTTAAAGCAGTTCAGTGTACTGAAAAGAAAATGAGGTTTGTAACTGTTATCTGCCACAAGATTTGAAAGATAGTTCAGTTTTGCAAGTTTAACAGACTTCTGGTAGTTCTGGACTTGTTTTAAAAATATCCAGAGAGACTTGTGTATAGTCTTCTTCCATTTCCGCTCAGCTTATCTGCAGACACATCTAAGAGTGTGAGGAAAGAATGAGGTCCAGAATGTATCCTTTGTTACATGCAGGGACTTTGACAGACTGTGTGAGTTTAAAAGAATCAGTAACATTTAAAAACTCTTTGACTAAGGGTTTGAATTCACAGCAGACATGTACGTCTAAGTCACTAATCATAAGGAATCAATAATATTTAAGTACTATTTCAGTAGCAAAGTCTGTAAATTCTTGAATAAAATCTTTGTTAATTTTTGTTGGTCACAGGACAGTCACACTTTAATTTATAAGGATAGACAGATGGTTGAAGGACTGAGTGGCTGATGGTTAGCCTGTAGCAGTATTCTCATAGTGCTTACAGATCATTGTCACCATTTCTTAACCAAAAGTACCATCAGCACACAGCTTCAGTTATTACAGCTAGAAACCACTGATCAGGCCTGAAGTCTGGGTGTAGCAATGGATCTGAACCTTCAAAGGCACATAACGACAATCACTAGGTTGGCCTTCTATCACCTGAAGAACATTTCCAGGATAAAGGACTGATGCCCCAGCAGAATCTTGAAAACCTCATCGATGTGTTTATCTTTAGTTGAACTGATTATTGCAACAGTGTTTTCACAGGTCTGCCTGAATAATCCATCAGACAGCTGCAGTTGATCCAGAATGCTGCTGCCTGGCTTCGCACTAAAACTAAGAAAGTGGAGTATATCACCCCAGTTCTAAAGTCCTTCCACTGGCTCCCTGTAGGTCAGAGAACTGATTTTAAGATACTTCTGATAGTTTATAAATCACTGAATGGCTTAGCACATAAATACATTAAAGATTAAAAGGTTAAAACCCCATTTGTTTAGAGTGGCCTTTGACTGTTCTATTTAAACTATTAACTAAAACATCATTATTTAATGCTGTAGTCCAACTTTTCTTTACTTTACTTTTTTATGTCACTGCAATGTCTTTTTTAGGTTTTCCTTTGTTATGCTTTTTTGGTGAAGCAATTTAAATAGTCTTGTTGCTGAAATGTGCTATACAAATAAACTTGCCTTTGTTTGTCGATTTTATCACCACGACAAGAACGTCCTTTCTTACTTCAAAAAAGGGTATTAAACAGGATGTGACATGCTTAAAGTAAACTGTATCTAAATGTACTGTAGTATAATAATATAATTATAATATAATTTATATGTGGGGCTCATTGTAACAGCCTACAGTTACTTCCCCAGCCAAAGCAGATGCAGAAAAGCTTTGCATATGTATGAGGAATATGTAGAATATGTGGCCTCATGCTCTAAACATCTAGTTTAAATCAAAAATGCATCTGATAAGGACAGGCACAGCCAGTTTTAGAGCCTTTGAACAGAAATGTGATCTCTTACTTACTTGTCCTTTGGATCTAATCCTTCTCAAGATTTATATGGCTGTGTAAAAAATCTGTTATGAAATGCAGGCTTCAGAAGAACCATCCCATAGTTGCTACAACAGTTCTGTCATTGAAGAAAATTAGTTTGACCCACCGCCAACAAATAGGGACTGGTATATCTGTATATACTTGTTTTTGTGTTACTCCTTTTTTCAAGTTTTAATAATTTTTATTTACCTTGTTTTCATGCGTCATAAACTGTGCCTTTACTCTCTGACCGACATAAGTTGGTAGATCTTTTTTTCCATACAAAGTCTTAAAAGAGAATAACTATTCAGGATGTTCATCAGGATGACCGACGATTAGCCTAAAAAATCCTAAATAATACTGTGATTAATTAAAGCTCCATGCTGTTTACAATGAAAACTCAACTCTGTGATGCCGTCACAGAAGAGCAACTCATCATGGTATATAAAAAAGATGTTACCACAGAAGCAAATTAATATCATCTGTACACAATCCAGTGGTTTGAGTTTACAGAATGCCTGAAAGTGTTTCCAGGAACACAACACAGCAGCGATGACCATGGTGTGAATTTCCTGCCTGCCTCTGCATTCCAGGAGCCCTTTAAAGTTTCAAACATAAAGTTAGCTCATAACAGCTGTTATGAGCTATATAGGCTGTAGCACCTTCCTGGAGGGGGCACCGGCCAAGCTGCTGCGGCCAACAACTTAATGCTCACCTTCTACCGATGATACACTTGGCCCTGTCTTTCAGTGTTTAACCCTGTCTCTCCTAGACATAGCTATTGACTGAGCTTCTACTGTGACTAACTGTATGTGCTCTCTATCATCCTCTAGACTTAAAAATTGGCTCAGAGTTCATCTGCTTAGCGGTCTTCCTCTCCTAGATGAAGCCACTAAAGGAGCTATAACCATTAATGTTTCACTTTTCTTTCCAATAGAAAGTACTCCCGGATCAGTGCTTCTGTGTTCTTTCTGTGTCTCTGCTCTGTTCTCTCTAACCCCCAGTCGGTCGTGGCAGATGGCCGCTCACACTGAGCCTGGTTCTGCTGGAGGTTTCTTCCTGTTAAAAGGGAGTTTTTCCTGTCCACTGTCGCTACATGCATGCTCAGTATGATGGATTGCTGCAAAGTCAATGACATGTGTTGTGAGTTGGCACTGTATAAATAAAACAGATTTGAACTGAATGTGCGAATTTCTCTCCCTCCATATAACCAATAATCTTAGGTCTCTCAAAAATCTGAGAAATGTAGTTCTGCAGTTGGTCAACCCCAGTTGATCCGTCCATTTGGAGATTTGGCATACAATTAAAATCCCCTGCAATTCTTTTGCAATCCTGGAAGTGTGATTATGTACCCAATTTGAAATCTTTATGATTCAAGGGAACTGACTTTGTAGAATGCCTTGAGACGACATGTCTTGTGAATTGGCGCCAGACTGGGCTTGAAAAGACTTAGCCTTAACTAATAATGTTTCACTTCTATTTCATAAGAGCCCCGCCATGTATATAACTGTTTTAATTTCATTTTCTGTGTTTGATGAACGTGACTGTTAATTCTTTGTTCTCTGACTGAATTATATTCATTCTGAATTGGGTATTGCTGTAGTGCTGCTTTTAAGTTCTGGCCAAATGGTTTGCAAAGATGACATTATCATTACAACCACAAAAAAACAGCATGATGTATTGGTTTTATGTTTGTTTAGGTTTTGAAGATGCATAATAATAAAGTCCAAAGAAAGAAAGAAAGTTCATCCTCAAATTCAGGGAATGTTTTTGTTCAGATTTTATGTAGCTGCACATGGTATCTTAATATCAAGGATCACTTAAATCAGTCAGTCATTTTCTACCGCTTATTCCATAGTGGGTCGCGGGGGAGCTGGTGCCTATCTCCAGCAGTCTATGGGCAAGAGGCAGGGTACACCCTGGACAGGTCGCCAGTCCATCGCAGGGCAACACACAAACAGCCATGCACACACTCATTCATACACCTTAGGGCAATTTAGAGTGACCAGTTAACTAACAGGCATGCCTTTTGGACTGTGGGAGGAAGCCGGAGTACCCGGTGAGAACCCACGCATGCACGGGGAGAACATGCAAACTCCATGCAGAAAGACCCCCGGCCGGGAATCGAACCCAGGACCTTCTTGCTGCAAGGCAACAGTTCTACCAACTGCGCAACCGTGCAGCCAACACTTAAATCAGTGAATGTTTATTTTATTTATTTATTTCCCTATGTTGCAACATTACATCAATAGCTTTTCTTTCACTATTTCCTGAAGGTTCATCATTCTTGATCTTGGACCAAGTCCATATTTAATGGCTTTGTTCCCCTGTAAACTTACTCAACCGGTTTTGTTCTCTGTGCCTTCAACAAGATAAAGTTTTTTGCCAAATATGCCAAAGCTGTTCATTACTAGTTTACATGTCTTCTTAACATTTTTGAAGGATTAATCCCTTTACAGGTCTGTTTGAACCCAGAAGTGGATTACTGAACATCACTGTTTTGTCCGGGTGCTACTGTACAACTCCCCTTCAATGCATTGTATCTGCTTTGGGCTGACTGCCAAAGCCACAGTCTAACAGTGTTATGGGAGAATTTATCTGCAGATGTGCACAAACATCCCACAGTCTACATATTTGCTGACAGGCTGTGAGTTTACAGCACTACACAGGGGGAAAACCAGCAGGAGCTGTTTTAATGACATGAGATTGTAGATATGAAGCCATGTGGATCTGACAAATAGAGAACGTGCCTGAAAGCAGTCATCCTGGTAGAGTTGTTGGTGGTTAGGATGTTCTGTGTGGTCGTATCAAGGCCAGCCGAGTAGAAAACTGCTGCTCTGTTCAGAATATTGCATGCTCTAGCACTGAGATCGAGATAAAGATCAAATCCGAAGAATGTGTTGCAGCGCACGTTGGCCTAGATTCACAACTTTGATATTGATTTCCATCTGAGTGTAATGGGTAGGTTTTGTCATTTGAGTATTGAAAAATAAAACATCATGGTAAATTGGCTGTAGTCTGTGGCCATTATTTTATTTACGTTTTCCAACCAGGGCATCTTGTTTTGCTCCTTAGACCAGAGAAATTTACCCCATTCTCCTCTTCACAGTTGAGCACAAAGCAGTTGCTCATTCTTTTGTACAAAATCAATTCAATTCAATTCAATTCAATTCAATTCAATTCAGTTTATTTATATAGCGCCAATTCACAACACATGTCGTCTCAAGGCACTTCACAAAAGTCAGGTACATACATTCCAATTAGTCTTAATCATTGAACAGTGCAGTCAGATTCTGTTATTTATTCAAATTGGATAAAAGTTGTTTTCTATCTAAGGAAACCCAGCAGATTGCATCCAGTCAGTGACTTGCAGGCATTCACCTCCCGGATGAGCAGGTAGAGACAGTGGACAGTCACTTGCGTTGACTTTGCAGCAATCCCTTCATACTGAGAACTGCATGTAGCAACAGTGGACAGGAAAAAACTCCCTTTTAACAGGAAGAGACCAACTTCCAGCAGAACCAGGCTCAGTGTGAGCTGGGCCATCTGCCACGACCAACTGGGGGTTAGAGAGGAACAGAGCAGAGACACAAAAGAGAACAAAGAAGCACTGATCCAGATGTACTTTCTATGGGAAGGAAAAGGAAATGTTAATGGATGTAGCTCCTTTAGTCGTTTTCACCTAGAAAGAAGGAACAGATAAAAACTCTGAGCCAGTTTTCAAGTTTAGAGTCTGAAGAGAGCACATAGAGTTAGTCACAGTAAAAGCTCAGGTCAGTAGCCTTATGTCTAGGAGAGAGAAAGGGCTAAAACACTGAAAGACAGGGCCATGTGGATCATCGGTAGAGGGGGAGCATTAAGTTGTTGCCAGAGGAAGCTTGGAGGATCCCCTCTCCAGAAAGGTGTCACAGGTAGAAACAGAGTCAGAACGCGCCAGGTGTAGCTTTCTAGGAAGAGAAAAGAGAGAGAACAAAGTTAAAAGCGGAAATAACAGCAAATAATTACACAAAATTGAAGAGTAGTGTGAGAAAAGTAGCGAAGAGAGTGGTGAAAGTGGTCATTGTGTCCTCCAAGAAGCCTAAGCCTATAGCAGCATAACTACAGAGATAGTTCAGGATTAATAAACTAAGCCACTCTAACTATAAGCTTTATCCAAAAAGTAAAGTTTATAAACCTAGCGTAAAAGTAGACAGTTTCGTCCATCTAGAGCCCCACTGATGGCCCCTGTTATACTAAATAAACAACACAACGATTGGGATATCTCTCTCCTGTCAGATTGACATACCCAGACCATCATTGGAAAAGTAGCAGAAATGGAGGGTGTGTTTGCACCTCAACACATACCAAATGAGCCGGTGTAGGCTAAACCTGACTCCCCCTTTACTCCATCCAAACAAGGGGAGAATAGAAGACGGAGGTAAAATAAAAGGAAGATAGCTCAGGATAACCTAAGCCACTCTAACTATAAGCTTTATCAAAAATAAGGAAAGTTTTACCTAGCCAAGTAGACAGGTGTCCGCCTCACGGACTAAAACTGGGAGCTGAACGGTTCCACAGGAGAGGAGCCTGATAACTAAAGGATCTGCCTCCCATTCTACTTATAGGACTCTAGGAACCACCAGTAAACCACTGCAGTCTGAGAATGAAGTGCTCTGTTAGGAAATATGGAACACAATCAGATCTCTGATGTATGATGGAGCTAAATTCATTAAGGGCTTTATATGTGAGGAGGAGAATTTTTAAATTCTATTCTGGATTTAACAGGGAGCCAATGAAGGGAAGCTAAAGTAGGGGAAATATGATCTCTCTTTTTAATTTTCATCAGAACTCTTGCTGCAGCATTTTGAATCAGCTGAAGGCTTTCAACTGCAATTTTGTGGACATCCTGATAGTAAAGAATTACATAGTCCAGCCTGGCAAGTAAACAATAGACTATGGACTAGTTTTTCAGCAATCAATCCTCCAAGACAGGATTTTATTTTAATTTTGGCAATGTTCCGGAGATGATAAAAGGAAAATCCCTCGAACTGTGTTGAATATGGGATTTAAAATGGGGACATGCCCTGGTCAAAAATAACACCAAGGTTTTTTACTTATTATCAGAGGTCATTTATGACCATCCAGGTAGGTGATTGACTAAGCAGTTTCATTTTTTTTTTAAAGGACTCCACGGTCCCAAAGATGACAACTTCCTTGTCTTGTTCTAAATTTTAGAAGCAGAAAATTAAAGTCATGCCAAGTTTATTATGTCTTCAACACATGCTGGTAGTCCATTAAACTGGTTGGGCTCATCAGGATTTAAGGATAAAGTAAACTGAGTGTCATCAGCGTTAACAGTTGAAAATTTTATTCTATGCTGCCTGATAATTTTACCATTGGAAGCAATATATATAGTAAGAGAAATTGGCCCAAGTACTGAACTCTGTGGTACTCCACCAATTAACCCTGGAGTTTAAAGATGATATATCATTTACATGAAACAAACTGGAATCTGTCAGACAAATTAAGATTGAAACCAGCCTAGTGCTGTTCCCTGATCCCTACAGCATATTCCAGCCTTTCTAAGAGAATATTATGATCGACTGTATCAAATGCAAGCAACGAGATCTAACAGAACCAGTACAGACACAAGGCCATTATCTGAGGCAATAAGAATTATCATTAGTGACTTTCAGCAGAGCTGTTTCAGTGCTATGATGAGCTCTAAAGCCTGACTGAAACTCTTCAAACAGGTCATTGCGTTTGTAAATGCTCACATATTTGATTAGCAACTATTTTCTCAAGAATTTTAGATAAAGATAGAAGATTGGATATCGTCTGTAATTTATTAAGTCATCTCGATCAAGCGAATGGTTTCTTAAGCACAAAGCGTGTTTAATTACAGCTACCTTAAAAGCTTGTGGTACACACCCATTTACTAAAAGATAAAAAAAAGCATATCTAAATATGGGGCGGTAATCAGAGGGAACACTTCCTTAAAACATATTGGTTGGGATGGGGTCCAGAACATACAAGTTGAAGGTTTAGATGCAAGCTAATATATCTGATGAATAAACCGCGGAAGCTCCACAGGATCAAAACAGTCCAAACACAGGTCAGGTTCAGGACATAAAACAGTTACTTCCAATGTTTGTTTCACTTGTTGAGGATAGAAGTAATCATCTTCAAGAGTATGTCAAAAGATTTTCTTCTTAATAGAATCAATTTTATTTTGGAAGAATCCCATAAAGTCATGACTGCTAAGAGCTATGGTAATGGATGCCTCAACAGAGCTATGACTCTGTGTAAGTTTAGCAACCGTACTAAAGAGAAACCTAGGATTATTCTTGTTATCACGTCTTTCTATTAAAAGGATGAGAAAGTAAGCTGTTCTAGCTTGGTGAAGTGTCTTTTTATAAACAGTAGGCCTATTTTTTCAGATTAAGAGGAATCCTCTAGGCGTGTAGAGCGCCATTTTCGCGTCAATTTTCTAACATTGTGCTTTAAAGTACGCAGCTCTGAATTAAACCAGGGAGCCTGCCTCCTATGAATAATTACCTTCTTTTTCAAGGGGGGTGCATTGTCTAATGCAACCACGCAATGATGAAGTAACACTCTGAACAAGAGAGGAACCAATTTGTGAAGGGGAGAGAAACGAAATATTGCCCCTCCACTGTGTTGTTTTCTGTGATAATGAGGAAATTAAAAGTGGAACAGATTCTTTAAAGGTTGTTACAGCATTGTCTGATAATGATCTACTATAATGAAATTTTCTTTCAGGTGTGGAGTACTCTGTTAAATTAAACTCAAAGGTAATTAAAAAATGGTCAGACAGGCACAGGGTTTGTGAGAAAATATTGTTATGTCTTTACACTCAATGCCATATGTCAGCAAAAGGTCCAGAGAATGAAGACAAACGTGGGTAGGTTTGTTTTAATGTTTTGAGTAAAGACCCACAATTGAGTCTAACAACTACCAATAAAGGCTTGTAAATGTTAAGAAATATCCATCACACTCTTCAGTGTCAACAGCGAATGTTAAAAATCCCCTAACTACATAATAACGTTACACATCTGATATAAACAACACTAAACCAGATAAAAAGGTCTGACAAACTGATACTAAAAATTGAGAGGTAAGGGCCTGGTTGGACGGTACAAATAAAACACAACAGAAGTGGTTTCTATATTAGTGCTCTGGCAATTTGGATAGTGAGGAAAACTAAGGATTATAAACTATTCAAAAGAAGTGTTCTGTAGTATTGATTGGTCGGGATCAGGACATAAATCGGACTGAAAGGATGGTTGCCAACTCCCTCCCTCACTCCACCCAGTATTTCGAGGAATGTGAAAACTGTTAATCAATTAAGTAGGGACGTTGACTGTATTATCAGGTAACATATCCTACTTGCCTGAGCCAGGTTTCTGTGCAGGCACAAAATAAAAAATCAAATCTGATTGTCACAAACAGCGTCATACTAACTAGCAACAGTACTTTGAAGACACTAGAGATCTTGACATGAATCGCCAAGATTGCTACATTATAATTCGTTTTTTGTATTTTTATTTTTAGCTCATGAGTATGTGTTCTATTTTTATTAGATTTTCCTGATTAATTATCTCGTTTTTAAGAATCATTTTTTAAATCTATTCAATTTTGCCCGTTTCGGCGAGACACTGTCTTAATAGGATTTAATGGGTGCGGTAGCAGTACAGATACTGCACGAGAGGAGCGTAAACTACGATCCTGCTCCATGGACTCTGAACCCTGGGTAATGTCAGAGTTTTGGAGAAATTCAATACAACCTGTGGCCAGATCCCATAAGAAAAAAGAGCTGTTCCATCCCAAGAGGGGAGAATGCCGGTAGTCTCCGGATCAGACCAGGTTTTCCCCAAAATGTTCGCCAATTATCAATGTAGCCCACATTGTCAGCTTGAAGCATTGCAGTGTCATCTACATTGTGACCCGAAATTGCAACATTGCTGCAATTTGTTAAACAATACAAGGATTATAAAAGAATTTTATAAGATTTACATCAAAGCGCTGGATGGAAGTACAGAGAGCAGTCGGACAAGAACACCCCCACCAAGAAAAGGTTCGCACACAATGCAATCAGATGAAACAATGAAGCTTGTGAGCTTACAAATCAGTCAGTGACAAAATCCACGCACTGTATATCTGGGCGCGAACCTTGGGTTGGCAACCTGAAAAAGTTGTGGAATCGATTCCAAGCTTCCTCTGCAACATTCGTAGATGTGTGCCCAAATCCTAAGTTGCAGTTGTAGATCCGCACACAATGCGAACATCTACATGCAATACTTGGTGAATACTTAATGAAGAACTGATGAAATAATATTTGATGAATACTTCTCATGGAAGGTACTGATGTGGTTGAAGTTATTTGTCTGACAAACCATAAAGTGCTTTGGTAAATGATATTCTGTTTGAGCCTCGTGCAGTCAGGCATGGTGTTCCACAAGGCTCTGTTTTAGGTCCCCTGCTTTTTTCCCTCTGTCTTGCACCACTTGGTTAATTACTATATGCTTTTGAAATTGGTTTTCACTGGTATGCTGATGACTTGCAAATATATATGCCTGTAATTTTTGATAAAGGGTTTAGGTTTAACCTCTTTCAGCTGATAGGAATTGGTTCTGAGAGTATTTCCTATTCATTGACTCTGCAATGACAGAGATGATGATCATTGGAACTCAAAAATTGCATCATCTTTTTGACAATGTTTCGTTTGATAACTGTTTTGTACAATGTAATAACAGAATGAAAAATCTTGGTGTTATATTTGATCAGACCATTGAATTTAACAAGCACATTGGGTAGGGGTCCAGAGTCTCATTTTTTTATCTCAGAAGAATTGCTAAGATCAAGTCTATCCTGTCATTTGTGATTGCGATTGGATGAATGGGGCTGTAGGCTGTAGTATAATGCACCAAGAGTGGTCATTATGACTTGAAAAGCTCTGTATAAATTCTGTCCATTCACTGTGACTTTGTGATGATGGGAGAATTTTACAAACGTGTCTTCTGACTGGAAATAATTGTAATGTTTCAGAGCGCCAAGCCGACGTGAATTTGAAAGAGGACCTGTGGAGGAAGCAAAATATTAGGGTGATGCAGAGACCTTAAAAAACAAAAGGGTTTGATTACTGTAATGCCAATAAAGTTTTTTTTATTTGTAAGGATTATGAATCTGAAAATATTATTTAATATTTAATATTATTATTTTAATATTTTATCAAATAATATTTCGGTCTGTTAAGGGTTGTCCTGTGAATACCAGCCCAGTAAGATGATGGTATAAGGACAAAATAGAAAGGTGTGAGCCAATCTCTGATATTATTGAACAGCTAAACTCTGCACACACATGGAATGAATTTACACAATTTCTTAAAATACAAGAATTTATTAACAAAAATAAGTCAGCTCAAAGTCAAACATATTTCAATCAACAAACTCTTTACTATGCTAAAACAATCCAACTAAACTACCAAGCAGAATTAAAGAATGACAAAGACTAATGGGCTATGTACATTATAAACAAGTTGATTGAAGAAGATTGAAAATCATGACCGAAAAAGTGATGCAACATTACCATCCAATGTTATTTATGTTTGAGAACCAAGGATTATCTTGAAGAATCTGGAAATGAAGTTAAGTTAGTCTTGGAACTAACTAATAACTGGTACACCTTTAGACAACCATTCACAGTGCAAGATCAGATAAAATATTATTTTAATAAAATAATGTTTTAAAGAATGATCTGCTGAATAAAACCAACCTTCTGGATGAATGATTCTCAATGGTGTCTCATTAGCTGCCTTTGTTTATTAAAATAATATTTAAAGAAATATTATTTAAGGAAATATCTTGGAAAAGAGCCAAAACTTTCTGAAGAAATGGAGCTTAATGGTGTTTACTTAGTTATCAAATTTAGTAAAATGATGTTAGGGACATATTATTTACGGGACTGAAAACTAAACCTTTCTGGGTAAATATTCTTTAGCAGCAAGCACGTGTTCTAGCGGTTAGCAGCGTGGAAGCTAACAAAAGAAGCTGACAGCTTAGCACCCAGAATCAAAAACCACATACCTTTTAAAATACCAGGGTAAAAAAAGAGTTAAAAATGCATAAGCGCGGACGGTCCGCGTTATGATCAATCTTCTGTGTTATAATCACCCTTAATATAAGTTTGTCTCAACTTTAAAAACACACAAACACAGAACACACAACGACACTGAGCATGTGTGCAGCAGGTAGCCTGCTAGCACCAAGATAGCTGAGTTCAACACAAACAAAACCAAATCTTCATAAAATGAAAAACTGTTTAGATCATTTAAATCTAAATCACTTCTTTATGTATTCTGCCATAAATCTTAACCTCATATGAACTGTGGTGAGGAAAGTTGTTCACCAGAGGGCGGCGAAGTTTGAAGAAACGTCCAACACCAGTCTTTAAAAGGTTAGCTACAGTTAAAACCTCCTTAGCGTGTGGGGAGCATGGTGGCGGCCATTGTGTTCACCGGTCAAAACTGCACGTTACCGTAACCACGGTGATGCGGCTCCTGTTGTCCTTCACTAAGGCAGGGAAAACCGCTTCACTCGGCTTGTAGAAACAGCGTCTCTACTGGGGACTTCTCTGGGACAGTTTGCTTCTGCAGGCAAAGTAAGCAATGCTTATACCTTAATTTACCCCTTTTATGAATGAATACCGGATTCTTTCAACAGTAATTCATCAGTATCAATATGCACAACTTTGTGCATATGATCGATGATCGTATGACACCCTTGGATCCAGTTTGAAGAGTTTATGTCTGTTTGCCAGCAAAGAGACATTAGTGCCAGAAAACTTTGTACCGGTGTTTTAATGTTGAAATCCATGGCTGTGGGTCCCAACATATTGATTATTAAGAATGATAAAAGTAATTTTTAACATGCCATTGTTTAAGGAAAGGTAAATAAAAACTTTTTTTTTTTCAAAGAATCAATCTTTTCTCTCTAACTCACTTTATTATCTTTTAAGAGGGCTGCTTTATTTCTCAAAAACAAAGTTCATGGTGGAATGAAAATCCTTTTAAATCTAAATCTGCCAGGGGTATTAACCACATGTTTGTCTAAGTTTTACCTGTTTCACATTTTGTCATCCTAAAACCAAAAATGTTCACGTGTATTACAGGGATTTTATGTGATGGAGCAAAACAAAGGTGTAGACTTTCACCTGATGTATTGATTCAAGTCAGAACTGAGTCACAGCTTTGGTGACTTGAGACTTGACTTGGACCTAAACATCTTTACTTGAAATGACTTGATGCTCTCATTAAAGTAAAACATTTAGCACGCAAAATAATAATAGTAAAAATAAAAATATTTATCGTTTGTTTAACCTTTTACTCCTCACCCCAACCCCCCAATCACAAATGTATTATGATTGCCTTCATCCATCTATTCATTTTCTTCTCCTACATCATATATAGGCTTTTGTAAGGCAGTTGGGTTAGGGAGTCTATTTCAGCTGCCATCAAGCAAAATCTGGGGTACATCCTAAACAGATTGCAGAATGCTGCCAGTCTATGGCAGGGCTGACAACCTTAAAGAAAGAAGGTAAACCTTTATGAAAGCATTTGTTTAGATGCGTTGTGATGTTTAGACAAATACATTTTGATGTTTTTCGTGTGTATAGTGTTTCAGGGATAGCTCAGTATGATTTGATAATGACTTGACATTTACGCAACGTGTAGGACATGGACTTGACTTGGGACTTGATTATAAAGGCTTGAAACTCACTTGTGACTTGAGAAGTAATGACTTCGTCCTACCTCAGACACACAGTAATGCATAAATATGAAGTGAAAAGACAATAATGCACAGTTAACCTTTTTTTCACAAATAAAAACATTCAAAGTGAGTCTTTCTAATGTACTAAAGTTAATTATGCCACAGGTGTAGTGTGTCAAAATCGTCTTGTTGTAAAACAAAACTGCTCTGACAAACAGGCAACCAAATTCATGGTATGCCTGAAATGTGGGTTAAGCTCTCTTCTAGTTTCAACCCTTCGCTTCCTCTAAATGCTTTTCCTCCAGGATTGCTCTGTACTTAACTCCATCAATCTTCCCATCAGTTCCAATGCGCTCTGCTGAAAAAAAGCATCTCACTACATGATTTTTCCACCACTATATTTCACTAAGAAGGACTGTCTGTTCAGGATGATGAGCAGTAATAGTTTTTCACCACATAGTTGTTCCACTCTGTTTGGGTCCTCACAAGAAATCCTATTAATACACATAGTTGCAATGTGGCAAAATGTGTCAAAGTTGTAGGGTCTGGAAGGCACTGTAAATCAATTTTGAAAAACTATTTTTAAACTGCCTTTGTTTTTTTTATATTTTATGGGATCCTTATTTTAAGTATATTTCATATTTGAAGCATTATTTTTATTATTGTTTTAGGATGACAGCAGGCCCAGCGAAGTCAGCCTCACAGGCTAAACTACCAACCGTCACTGGAGGCCCAGTTAATACCAGATTAATAAAGAAGTAAGCTAGCTGAACAGCTGAAGAGCCAATTCATCGAATTGTGCGTGGTAAAGAGCAGGATGAAATCAGAACCATATGAACAACATTCCAGCTCGTTTTGATTCTGGGTGTGTTACTTGTTGTTGCTGGTGGTTTGAGGAGTCTAAGAGCCTCCAGTGATTTAGCTTGTGTTGACTCTGTCCTGGCACCACCCCTGTATCTGACTCATCCCCTGTAGAAACTGCAGCACAGATCAAACCCGCTGATTGACTAGCAGAATGTCAGTTAGCAGCATCTCTCATTTTAAAAATAGATCAAGATTAGTCATCTTTCCTCAGGTGCCCTGGATCCAGCTCATCTTTCAGAGGGTTTGGACATTCAGATGTCCTTGGCAGGATTATCATGTTCTTCTTTGGTATGCGACTTTGTTCAGGTGTCACCACATCTAAATGGAAGCTAAAAGTCCAACTGAGACATTTTATCCAGGCTGGATTACAGTACACGAAGAATTGCTCCTGCATGACTCAGATGGGGATTCCCTCTGTCTGTGCTCATGTGCATCCATGCCTGCGCATAAGATGTAGAACTCTCTGTAGAACTCTCTTTAATGTGGTTACATGGATCTTTACATCATTTCTCTGGCCATGCCTGCACCGTCTGAGTCTGTTAATGTAACATCAACCGCAGTCTATCCTGTTTTTTACTCTACTGATGTTTAATTTTGCTCCTGCCATATTTGTAAAGTTCCATTATTTGATCTGTGGGATAAAAATGAGATTAGAATCCTGAGTATTTCAGTCACAGCACAGGGACTTTGTAGTGAACATTAAAAACTATTACATCTAAGAACATCAATGCTTTCCACAAGCAAGGGTGGGGAGAAGGGAATGAGAGGTCAGAGATTGGTTTAGAAACCACTAAAGCCTCAACAAAGAAAGTTTTAGCTGTTTGAACAATAAACTGAAAATATTGCTTTGTTTTTTTTTTGTATTACATACACATTGCATACACAGAAATGAAAAAAGTGGGTAAAATGGCTAAAATTTTAAATATGAAACACTGAGTAAAATCATTCAGTTCTTATGTAGCGTTAAAATTAGGTTAATACATGAAGTTAATATGTTAACTTAGGTTCGGGAGCAGGGCCACGCCCGAATCACATCTCTTATTACCCTGCAGTCTACTTATACCCAGTTCACCCATACCTCACAGTCTGTCACGTTCTTTCAACCCCACCCTCTCTTACCCTCAACCCCTTCTCTACTCATCCCTTTTCCCTTCATTCATCCCATCACCCTCATCCCTGCTTCCTCATTTTTTATCTTTTTATCTTTGTTGCAGGTTCCATCTCGGGGGGTCTAACTGGGCTTGGGAAGAGACCCTTTTCCTGAAAACTGCACCCCCATGCTGAGTCTCCTCCTCCCTGGCCTTCTGGCATTCTCCCAGGTGACCTAATCTACATTTCCAGTTCATCCATTCCCTCAACCCCTTCCTTCAATAAACCTTTAATCTCATATCTTTGTCAAGTGACCCTTGCTAGAAAGATAAAAGTAAACCAAGAACAGTTATAACTTGAAAGACTTCCTGAAGATTTTTTTTTTTTTTCTGTACTTCGGGCTATTTTCATATTGGTTAAGGTTCTGTTTTGAGTTACTGATTTATTAGTTAATTTCTTTCGCAGACTGCATTTCTCTAGGCTAGCCTTTAATACTGATTGTACTGGTGCAGTTTAATTCTTTCTGTTGGGTGCACTGCCATAACACTTTTACATTTTCTACATTTGTTACATCTGCTTTACCAACACAATACTTTATCTTCAAAAGTCACAATACTGTCTTTTTCATGCAGACTGACAATAATGTCAACAGAAATGTCAAAATATGATTCTGTATCATGACTGTGTACAAATTAAGCATGGTTATGTTATTATTATTATTACAGTTTTGGTAAAAAGTGTTAAAGATAAACAAGAATCATTATTTTTACAAATTTAATGTCTGAAGCATGAATATGATTATTATTATTTACAGCCTAAATATAATAAATAAAATATAACCTTACAACCAATGTGTGTCACTCAGAGACGTCATAGAGCTAGTTTATAGAACATTATTTGGTAAAGTACAGTTAGTCAAAGTTTGACTGATTATAATTTTCAGCAATTCTATTCACATTTATTCTTCAGTGGTATTTTTTGGCAATTTTGTACAGCTGCCACAAAACTAGTGAGCCGTATTATGTCATGATCCTAGTGTGAGTGTGTATTTCTGTTGGTGTAAGTCCTCTCTTCTCTCAGAGAATCTCCGTTGGTGGGCGTGGCTGGCTGCTGCTGCTAACTACACACACCTGTCAGTGATTTCACTAATCAAGCTACTGGGATATATAAGGAGCTGCAGGACGGTCACCTTTTGCCCAATGATTTACCTTGTTGGAATCGCGCCTCTGTATTCTCGCTGTTATTAACAAGTTTTTGTTACTTGCTCCTATAAACTTTTGATGTTTCCCTGTCACTGCTCAAATTTACTTTCCTGTTTTTTGTGGTCCCAGGTTGCCGTTGTCAGTCCAGTTCAAGGTGTAAATTCAAGTCCTTTCTGTGAAACTCGTCTTTGGAATTCAGTTACCCATTGAAGGTCCACTGCAACTCTGGCTTTTCCAGCCCTCACCTATCTGCCCGCTCTCTCCAGCATTAAACACTCCTACCCTGCAAAACCCAAGCTCACTGAGCTCAAATTCACCAGAATGCCTGTTGGGACTCACATCAAACAACTTCCATCTCCTCAGCGGGGTTGCCGCTCTCCCCTCGACATCTCTTATCCGCCTCTAGACCACACCCCTAAAGTCCTGGAACAGAACCTCTCTCAGTTGTGCACAATTTTCATTGGTAAAAGAACCTGAAACAAATCTCTTTACTTTGTATCTTCTGTGTTCCTTGTATGATTCTGCATGTGGGCCAGGAAATTACATCAAAACATGTCAGTATTTGAGAAAACTGCATATGTTTCCGAATAATTAGGCATCAGAAAAAGCATAATACCAACAGGCGGCTGTGGTTCAGGTGGTAGGAAATCGTCTTATAACCAGTGGGTTGCCGGTTTGAACCCCTGCTCTGTCTGTCTTAGTTGTTGTGTCCTTGGGCAAGACACTTCACCCGACTTGCCTGCTGATGGTGGCCAGAGGGCTTGGTGGCATCTGTGTATGGCAGCCTCACTTCTGTCAGTGTGCTCCAGGGCAGCTGTGGTTACAGTGAATGTGTGTATGAATGGGTGGATGACTGATTGTAGTGTAAAGCGCTCTGGGGACTTGATAAAGTGCTATACAAGTTCAGGCCATTTACCATTTACCATACCGGGCAATTCTACCAACACTAATAAAATATATGCAAAGTCCTGAATTT